>VUJU01000611.1:0-92348 GCA_009835225.1 Aphis craccivora | reverse complement strand
CTACCCAGTACCCATCATGTATATGTTAATATATGTTAACCCATGCATCCACAACTTTTTTTTAACAATATAAAACGTAATACTATAAAAAAAACTTTTTATTACACTAAAATCACTCATCAACTTTGGCCTTAAGGCAACTATCACAAATAAAGCCTGAATAGGTTTATTATTAACCGTAAATTGTCTTATTGGACAGTAGAGTACTGTATAGAGACACAGAGTGATTATTTCTTTCTTCCGCTTTCTCTTAATTTTTTTTCGTTGAGGTCAGGGGTGGGCAACTGGCGGCCCGCAAGCCTTTTTTATCTGACCCGTCCTACATTTCCAAATTACATCATACAGTTTTAAAGTTTATCGTATATACTCTATATTCTATAATATGTATAGTCTATCTTATCGATGTATTTAATGTTATCTGGCATTGAGCATCGTTAAATGTCATAATATAGTAGGTATATACACACATATATTATAATGTACAGTGTATACGTACCTATTACGTTATTTACGTATAAACTACATATCATAGCTGTACATTCTGACATTCGTGTCGTTTTCGTATTTTTGTAGTGCTTAATAATGTCAGCAAAAAAACGTATAACATTTTAACTCCTCGTGGGAGAATGACTATTTATTTATTATTAACAAAATAAATGGTAATTAAAATATGTATTTTGTTTTGAATCACCATTTTTTTTTTTACTTTTGCTTTCTATGTACTGGCCCACTAGATATTAATTTCCTAAAAATTGGCCTAGTAACTTTGAGTTTCCCATCCCTGGTTTAACCTAATCATTAATAAGCTTAAATATAAAACAAAATGTTAAAAAAAAAAATATTTATTTTTTATTTTTCAATAAATATTATTTATGCATAATAATAATCAATAATAATAAATAATAATTATAATATATACCTAATATAAATCGATGGTTATGACGTACTCACAAATAAGTCAATTTTTAATAATATAACTATTCCAAAGTAAAATAATAATTGATATTATTGTTAAGAATTGATTTTATTATGAATACTTATTTATATATCTCATAATATGGTATCACAAATAATACATAAACTATGTAGTATGTACCTTTACTCTTAAAATGAAATTTACATAACATTTAATTCTAAATATTAGAATAATATTTAAAGACAAGAAACAAAATTAATTTAACAAGAAATAAGTATTTCTTGAAGAAAGGTTTCTATAAATTGTTTAACAAACTTTAGTTATTTTTACAGTATAATTATTTTTTTGAAACTGTGTTAATTCACTCAACTTTAGCTCTTGTATCCATTTTGGCTTCTCTTTCGTCAATTGGGCGGCCTCTTATACAATGAGGGTTCATTTTTCCATTGACTGCATCTTCAGTAACATGCACGCTTACTACATCAGATCCAGGGATTTCAAACATTGGGTCCAATAAAATTGATTCCTGTAAACATTTTAAGTAACATGCTATGTAAATTATTATTTTTTTTTACAAACCGTTTATGAATACAGTAGTCTAGTAATATTTTAGTATGCAACCTATGTAAGCATATTTTTAGTCTATGACACAAATAAGCTGGCACAATAATAAAATTTAACTTAAGTGTTAAATTTAATTGAAATTATCAATAAATTAAATCACTTATTGTATTTTGTTAGTAAATTTTAAAATTTTAATTGGTAATTATTTTAATGCCAACATTTTCATATAAAATTAGAATTTAGAATACAATATTACCACAATTGCTCGTAATCCTCTAGCACCAGTTTTTTTTTCTAGAGCTTGTGAGGCAATCGCTCTTAGTGCTTCATCTGTGAATGTTAATTCAACTTTGTCTAAGCCAAATAGTAATTTAAATTGTTTGACTGTACTATTTTTTGGCTCGGTAAGGATTTGTACAAGCAAGTTTCTGTTTAAAGAATGGAATGGGACCAAAACTGGAAACCTTCCCACAAACTCCTAATAAAAATAAAATAACATGTATAAAAATTATCTTATGCAATATTATAATTAATATATATAATTACTTAGAATAAAATATTAGATTTTAATAAAATGATTTTTTTTTTTTAAATAAATATAGTTCATTGAAAAAAAAACCCTTTGTATCCATTAAATCACTGGATCATAACATTGTTACAACTTAAAACAATTATGAAGTATTGTAGAATTAATAATTATGGTTTAATCATTCCACTAAATCGGAAAAAATTCATCTGATGACAAATTCTTATTTTAATTTTTACCATTTAAAAAAATATAAAAGTAATTTAAGAAATTAAAAATAATGTATAGCAATACAGTTACTACAGAAATTAGTATTTTAATGGTTTACTGAAATTCAAGTTACAATTGGAATTATTTTTAAAATAAGATAAATAGTTTAATCATAAAAATAATAAGTCTTATAATTTATATGCTAAATTAATTTGATTAATAAATGAATTATTAATTACTGGTATCATTCCAAATTGTATTAAGTCTCTAGGTTCAACTTTTTTTAATAGTCCGTCTCGTTCTGCATTTTCTTTTTCGATATCAGTGTATGAAGCTGTTGAAGCAACACGATCAGCTTCAGCAGCAGCTCTTCTACTTCCCATTTCAGTATTGATTTCTGCACCAAATCCTAGACTCTGCAAAATATAAGAACAGTTAATAAATTAACTCCAATTTAAAATAAAATATGAATAAACTACTTATTCTTTACATTTTGATTTGTCCTGCGACTTATAAGTCTATCAAGACCAGTAAATGCACCAGATGCGACAAAAAGAATATTGGTAGTATCAACTTGTACTGTTTCATTTCGAAGTTTTCTAGTATTTTTTTCTGGTACATTAACAACAGTACCTTCTAACATCTGTAAAAAATACAATAAATATAAGATATATTATAAAAGGATTATTGACACCAATAATACACCACAAACCACCATACAAAAAGTCTGAGTAAAAAGTCCAGAAAAAAGGACTAAGACTTCAATGAAAAAATTATATGTTTGAAAATAATTAACTGTTAAAAAATAAAATAGATTATAATAAGTTAACATTACCATTTGTAATTTATTTTGATTTCTTTTTTTAGTATATTGAACAATTAAATTGAGAAAGTTTAGCTTGTTATTATTAATTATAAAACTTTTAGCATGTATAATACTAACTTATTAAATTAACAACTATTTTATATTTAAAAAATTAATGTTGTTCAATACCACACTGCGTAGATAATTTTATGGCATAACAAGAGATAGATCAATGAACACTATTAAAAAACATTTTCTCTATAAAAAGTAAAAACCTAAAGTAAAATAAACAAAAATATTTGTTTTTCAAACTTCGTTTCTACAGACTTGTTTTTTTATCAGATTATTTAAGACTCCTCAATTTTTTTATAGCCTACCACGGAACAGAAACAGGATATATTTTAAATATAAATTAATATTGAAATCATTAACTAAAGAGTTAGTTAACCATTTGGTACTTTTTCATATATGCAAGAGAACCACTCTACAAATAATTTTCCAAAGCATAAAATTTAAATTTAAATAGAATTATTAGGCAAGAACTTCAAATAAACATTATTAATTTATTTTCTAAACATTTATATTAGATTAAATAATTAATGTATAAAATAACTACTAAATTAATTTACTAATTAAAAATTACCTTTAACATTCCTTGTTGGACTCCTTCACCTCCAACATCCCTTAATTGATGAATTCCGGGTACAGCACCAATTTTATCAATTTCATCCAAGAAAACAATTCCTAAAACATTTTTTTTTTTATTATTATATTGAATTCTAAATTATATAATGTTAAGAGCATTTTTAAATTAGTACTAACTACTAACTAATTTATTCTATTTGTGTATACATTCATTAATCATATTTTAAAACTGACAAATAGTTGACTATTAGTTTTAGATAAATTGTAAAATAGAAATATCTTTTAAATTTTTAGATAGTTTCTTAGAAAATTACAAATAAAAGTCACCATATTTTCTAAACAATAGTTAAGTAAAAAATATGTAAATAATATTCTTTAAACATAAATGTTTTAATAATTAAATAAATAAAACTATACACATGTAATTGCATAGGTATATATTGAATAAATAAGTTGCAAATTTTGATAGAAAAATATTTAATTTTATCATTTTAGAAAATATATGTTGTTAAAATAATATAGATAAACCTGACATCATTCAAACAAATCAAGTAATTTTTAAACTATTAAAATTTTTATCTATTATTTTGAGTAAATATAAAAATATTTGTAAAAATAATTAATTAATTGATGACAATAAATAAATATAAAGCTTTATTACTTATTAGCCATTAAGGATAAAAAGAAGATAGTAAAACTAGAAGTTGGTGAAAATGATATGAATAATTAACACTTAAGAATAAGAATTTATATAAATATAATTAAACAAATTTTTTTAGTGCATTTTTTAAAAAAATGTCTGTTATATGTGCATTAAATCATATTTTTTAAAGGTATTTTTCTTGTATTTTAGAGCATTCAAATCCATTCAATACTTTTATAGAAAGTCTAAAGTTTAGAAGGAATCATATTCAAACATAATGTATTAATTTGTAAAAAAATATTAGGTATATTTCACATAAATTGTATAGTAATAATTGTATCCATATCATTCATAGCCATCTTAAACATAAAAGTCAAATAAATAAAAATAAAAATTCTTTATTTTATTAATAATTATAAAATATAATATTTCTTAAATTGAATGTTCAACTTTAAGATTAAAAAATAGTTCATAAGTGTTGTGCCCTAGAATACTAGTATTCTGAGAACTGATCTTAAATTTGCCTCAAAATTATCGAAAATATAAATCATTCAAACATATTATAGTATGTAGGGAACCTCAATGTTTTTATAAAACACCCAAGTGTGCCATGAAGGAAAAAAAGGAAGGGAACAACTGTAATAAAATATTTACATAATTTCTTGAAAACAAAATTTTATACTATATATAGGAACCAATATTAGTTAATTTTAATCATGTTTAGAAAATATAGATATCTAAATTACATAGTTATATAGTACAGATAATAATATAAGAGATTATAAAATGTCTACTTGATATCCATCAACATTTTGTTTCAATTGTTATTTTATTATATACCTAACAATTTTAATTTAAAGATTTATAAACAATAGATTAATAATAATCTATTGACAGCATGATACAAGATGCATTATCATTATACATTTGGCACAGTATTAATGCATTGTTTTTAAATAACCATGAATGTTTAAGACATAACTTTTAGTTATGTCATATAATTATATAAATACAATTTTGAGCAATAAACCAAGTGACTAGTAAAATATGATGACTGAAAACACAGCTAGCTACTAATATATTTAGTTGACTTTATTATAAGTGATAATTAAGATTTAATTTTAATATTTTTAAAAACTAACTCCTCTTGGTATAAGATCAGAAAACTAATAGGCAGATACATGTAAAATTATTATTTTAGAAGATAAAAAATATTGTAAAATTAATTGGTTACAATTCAATTGGTGCTGACAATATTATAGACATAATTATTTATTTTTTATACCTGAAACATTAAACATATTTTTTTGGAGATCTTAGAATAGTATTATTGTTCTAAAATTAAACAATTATAGTATTCTATAAACAAATAGTTGCAATTTATATATTACCAGTTTGAGCTTTTTCAACATCATAATTAGCGGCTTGTAAAAGTTTACCAATTACACTTTCAATATCTTCTCCCACATATCCAGCTTGTGTTAAATTTGTACAATCACAAATTGCGAATGGTACATCTAATTGCTTAGCTATTGTTTGAGCTAGTAATGTTTTTCCTAGTAAAAACAAATCATTAACTTAAATGTAGTCATATTTATAAATTATACTGTAATACTATAGTAAATATAAATTAAAAATAATTGGTATATTGTACTTTTAAAATAATATTTAAAAAAAAAGTACAAACCACATCCCGTAGGCCCCAACAATATAATGTTACTCTTTTCTAACAGTGTATTTTCAAATGATGAAGTAATTTTAATTTCTTCTTGACTGTTTTTTGTACTATCCATTTGTGGCATTCCAAGTATATGGTTGTTAGAAAAATGCTCTAAAACAAAATTTACATCAACAATTTGTTTTATTTTTACAATTTTTAAATAAAGTAAATGATATATTTATTTATAATATATATGTATATAAATACTCCATTAATTAAATTATATTTATATAAAAAAATGAAAGTTATATAAGTTGATTATAAATAGTTCTAGTAATACATTAGTAAACCTCTTTATAATGGTACCTATAAAGACAGAAATGTTCTTACAATAAAAAATAACAACAGACTCATTTAATTTATATTCTGCATATTTTAGTCAGGTCTCCCTAAAACAAAAACCAAAGACTATCTACACTACATACAGATACATAGGTACATGTATAGTATATGTCTTGTTATATCAATCGGTTGCTATAATCAATCACTGTCTTAACTAGTAATATTCTCGGTGTCGCACAAATTAACAGAATGACCCCCTAGTCATAAGACATATATATTAAACATGTCAAAATCTTCTTTATAAGGGACAAGTTAGTTATGATTCCAACACAAAGAGTTTTTACTGTATACAAAACTTAAATGACCTTGTACTTGTATATAGGTAAATAATAAGGTATATAGGTGAATTAATTTTAATAATACTTATAAAAACATAGTTGTATATAGTCATACACAACATTCATATTTTATTACCTCTTGAATTTTGTAAGTTATCTAGTAACCGTTGATCAATTAAATCATTCTTTTGTGGTGCTGTAATATTATGAATAATACGTTTACAATGATTGTAAACTGCTACAGCTAATACTTTCTTAGCTAACTCTTGACCAATCACATACTTATTAAGGTTTATAAAAATCTGTATAACACAATATATATTAAATATTAATTAATTTAGTAATGAACGAAACACAATATTATTACAACAGCATTATCTTATTATAAATATCAATCTTCAATTATTATTTTTAGTTATTATTATCATATGACTGAACTTTGAAACTTACGTACAATCAAACTCATCAATATTTATCAATATCAAAATAATATTTAGGAAACTTTAACATGGTAAAAATATTTCCCAATTTATGAGTTAGATTTTTAAATAAGTTTATTTTGGGCATGATTGAATACATAAAATCAAAATTTAATACTCAACCTCAACCACAAAAAAATGTTCTTTAATAATGTCAAACACTAAAATACAATGTTAATAAATACTAAAATAGTACTATGCCTACTAAACATGAAACCTGCTATAATATAATTAAAATAAATAATGATTCTTGAAATAACTACTTACTTCTTTTGGAATTGGTGGGGGTTTAAATTTATTTTGTTCTTCTGTTACATCTTTTAGATTATTTTCTTCGGCAGAAATCACTTTAAATATATGATCACATCGCTGACATCTCAAAAATCGATTAGAAGCTATAACAGGTCAAAAATATAAAATAATTTTTGTATAACATAATTTTAAAAATGTTAACAAGATATTACTCAAAAAAAACTCTAAATTTGCTGTTTGACACTTTGGGCAAAGTATTCCCGTATGGCCAGTATTATCACCCTTGCGTCCTGTCCCAGAGTTATCTGCATTCCAATAATTAGGCGAAGTTTGGAAGTTACGTTGATGAACAGTGTCTTTTATGTGAAGGCCATGGGTCAATACACCTTCAAAATCCAAGGACAAGGTTATACGTCAAATTATCATCTATAGATTCTAATAATTAACTATACTTACTCAAGTTTCTTGATAAATTTAAATAATTAGTTTGCAGTTTGGATTTTATGCATTTTGAACACAAGTATTTTAATCTGGTCGCCATTTCAAGTCTACAAGTTGAATAAAAAATTAATTAAGATTAATAAAATGTTTTTAACAATTAAAATTAATATGGTTAGGCTCGTTAAGCGAGTTTTTTAATTGAGTACGTACTCGAAAAAACTTCTACCACAGGCACGCCGTTGTTTCAAGAAGAAAACGTTAAAAGTATAAACTATAAGCACCGAAAAACAAAATCCTTCGGAGCTGAACAATAGTATCAGATATACGACCGACTGGTGACTATGGTGAATAGTGACTGGTGAAGTGGTGACTATCACAATTCACAGATTACTACAATGTCCGTGGAATATTCAATATTGTTATTTGTTAAAGTTTTGTTTATTTTGTTTTACAACTAAAAAATACTACTTATAAATGATAATGTATTGAATGATAACGAGGTCATTAATCGATCAGCTGTTGTGACTGTCAGAACAGAACATTCAGAGCCTGATAAGTAATTTATTATTAATTATTTAGATTATTTAGAATTTAAATAGGTACTAAATTTATAATCTACGGAAGGAGATATTTTTATTTACTTATATTTTTAAATATTACTAAACACTAAAAAGTAGTGTTCAAACAATAATTTATTAAGTATTCCTATGCTGCTCTACGATCTGAAATCTGAACAGCTGATAATCAATTAAATAATTTAAAATATGTTCGTACTTTGTATGATATTTAAAATATAATCTTGTATTGATATTTTCGGTATAAGTACATTTGAGTAATTGACGTTTATTAAACACGCATATTATGCTCTACCGCTCACTTGAAGATTTAAAAGCTTAAAAATTAAAATTATATAATATTACATTTATATTATCTTTAGTCTTTACAACTAGTGTATTGGAGTAATGAAGTATAAAAAATAAGAACAGGTTGCTTCCAATTCAATTTGTCGGACTTCTATATATCGCCCCGACGTCCCCGACATTACAACTAATATACAACACCACACACACGCCAAGTCACCAAGGCCACAACTTTGTTATTAATTGCCCCACTATATTCGCTAACAAGTAATGTCTATTATTGTGTAACGTTGTTATGGTTTAAAAATAGTGAATACCTACTTAATGGACAATCGTTTTTGTCGAACTTGTTTACACTATGTATTTAAATTTAAAAGTTCAACACACTTATCATTACGCGTCGTACTTTTATACTGTGTATCTACTTGTAACTTAAATTTAAAAAAAAAAAAAATTGAATATGCCGACGCCCAGTAGACAAATCTACGAATATTCTACGTATAATAAACGTAGTTATTTCGATTATTTAACCAATAATGTAAGAATATTTGTAGGTTAAATGGGAACTATTTCACTATAATATTCAACGTATAATCGCGGTATATTTTTTTTATATATAAAATCCAAACAATTTACTTTATGTGTTATAGATAGTTCTCAAATAGAAACGATGAAAAAATTGTCTACAACCCCATACTTTTTAGCATCTTGACACATTACCATTTACCACGGCCATAAACAAAACAAAATGTACTTAAAAAATGATTAGCTAATACACCTGCATACTCATTTTGATTGTTGACCGTTTTTGTGCAACTTATTATTCTCATTATAATGTTAAATTTCAAAAAGTTATCATAGACTAACAATATTTTTGAAAATGATTGGTCTTGTGTATTTGACGTTATTCTGTGGCTTTGTAAGTTTTGAAATCATTTAAAACGAGAGGAACATGAGAAAAATCTTTACTTAGCTATTGAGCAACTATTTTCATACATTGATTGATACGTGTTCCATTTGGAAAACTAATACTTCCTGTCCTTCCTGACAAATAAACACTTTCCTTAATGCATTGACCTTTAACTTGTTTTATAAAAGATGCTAGATTGCTAGATGCATCAACTACAAAACCTTTAATATTTATGTTTATGGTGTTGTCATCTACAGCTAAACCATGTTCAAGAAGATAATTAAGTTCCTCGACAAAAGGATAGGTAATGATACTCCTGAACATTATATTCTTTTTTAGATCCAATAAATAAGTACCAATAATAAAAGGTTTCATGATAGCAGACTCGAAACAAATAGCACAAAGTATAGACCAAAGAGACTTTCCGTTTTTGTCAACTGGGGAGTCTATAATGATATAGAAAAAAATTATATCGATAATATTTTCCTTATTGGTCTCGATTAAAGTACAACTATGTATTTGTAAAAAATATATCTGTACTCGGAAAAATTATTATGATATTATTATTGTTTCCTCAAGAACTTTTGATGTTAAAATAAAATATTGTGAAAGTGAATCAAAATTAATTAAGTGGATACCTACCTTTCTAATGATTTACGGAAACAAAATATTATATTATTTAAAAAATATTTTCAATTGTTGTGTTTTCGAATACCTACACTAATATATATAATTAATTGTATGTAAAATAATTAAATTAAATCATTTAAATGTGTATAGATAATATACTAACAATGCGTTTTTATGTAAAACACGCACTAACGGAAGTTACAATCAGTAATCATTATTAGTATAGGTAGGTTCTTAAAACACTAAAACAGTCTATAGATCTGTAGAATTGAAAAGCACTAGTTACATTGTATTATAAATTAATAAACAATATAATTATATAAATATGTAATATAATTACAAAATTTGTATTTGATATGAGTTTTTGATTTTTATTAATTATTAATGTTATAATATTATTACACTAAAACTGTTCTTTATTTTGTTTTAAATAATTTGTACAAATTATACAACAATGCATTAGCATATAACAGAAACACAAATGGATATAACGTATTATTATTTTTCATTGATGGCATTTTAGAAATTAAATAAAAAATGCAATATGTAAATAGCTTCTTTAATTATTGACGCATAATTATGAAAGAAGCGTCAAAATTTATTAAAAATAAATCTTTAAAATTCTTAACAAATAATTTTAAATATTAATTTTATAAATGTTCTATATAATAAAAAAAAAATAAAAAGTCAATCCTACCTAATTTTAATGGTGAAAGTAATGTGTGTATTGCGGCATTGTGCAACATCAAATATTATTATTAGAGCGCCAATTCATATGCATTAAACACCAACCAAATATACACTAAAAAACTCTTAAATATGCATAAAAAAATTTAGCAAAAAAAAAAAATACATATGCACTAAAAGATGAAATATGTAATAAAATTTTAAAACAAGTCCTTTAAATAGAAAAATGTCAAAATATGCTAAATTATGCAATAAAAAGTTTCATGTTTTAAATCGTTGTCATGAAACAAAATTTTCACCAGTTATTTAGATTGGCATTTTCTTTACGTGATTTACTTTTCAAAATAGTTTGACTTTTTTTGAGTTATTTATAGACAACTAAAATTTTCAATTTTTATGAAAAATTTTTTTTTTTTGAAGTGTCGATAACATTTTTTTGGCCCAATCAAAATACTTGAAAATTTAATACAAAGTTCCTCATAAGTTATTCTTATAGTGATAAAAAAATTATAAAAATACATAAAATTCGTCAAAATCATGAATATTTGCAAATTATTTTGTAGGTATAATTCATAAAATTTTTTGTACAAGTAGCTAAGAGTTGAAAATTTAATACAAGATTTTTCATAAGTTTAGCTTACAATAATTATAAAAAAACATAGATTTTGGCGTATTCAGGCATTAAAACATAAACCACCTTTTTCACCAACCACTGGAAATTATATCCTAGGCTGACAAATCATCTTCGTTCAGAATCGTTTTTCGTATACAATGATAACTATCATTGAATTCAAATTTAACACTCCTATAATAATATATAATAGTGATCCACATTCCACGCGGCACCTAATGTACAGCAGAGCGGTCATATACCCACTTAACCGCTTTTTTATCATTGCAGGTATACAATAAAACCGTGTTCTCTTTATATCAAATATCAATGTATGAAGCTGTTGAATACATTTTAAAAGCACATATAATAAAATACATGACTAATTAATTAATAATACTATAATATTCATCAACCCCAATTATAATGAACGTTTTTTATTACTTTTTCTGTTTTTCTATTTTTCTTGTTCTTTACATTTTCCATTTGTAATTTTTTTTTATCTACATTTTTATGCATCGAATTATTAAATTATTTATCTCTTTCACCTTTTAGATTCTGAATGAAGTGATGAGTGTATTGCTTTTACAATGATGTGTTTTGTTTTGTCTATACAGCATAACTTGTCGAAATAATGCTTTAATTTCAAACTTCGGGGGGTGGTTTCCGATGGGAAAGTGAATATCTTTGGTGTATCATAGACGTCAAAAGTAAAAATTTTCTAGTAGTTTTTAAAAAAATAAATTTTTTAAAATGGTTGTAATTCTGCAAAAACGAATCACTGTAAATCCTTGAAATTTTCATCGAATTATGTTAATAATATAATAATGATAATTATGTTATTAGTAGATATTAGAAATAAACGTTTTTAAATGTCGATTAAATATTATTTGATGAGTAGAAGTGCTTGAAAATTTAATTGAAAATCCCACAAAAGTTTTTCTTTTATTTGTATATAGAAAAAAAACACAAGTACATATTTTTATGTATTATTTAGTATTTGTATAATAAGGTATTTCAAAAAAATTTTGACGTATATAGAAAATATGCAGAAAATATCTAAACTCAAGGATTATTATATCGGTAAACATGGTAACAATTTTGTTTGTAGAAACATAATAACCTAGTTATTTTAGTATATAAATAACAAATTATTTATTGTTGTCGATAAGTATAATTATTTGGACTTAGAATAATTTCATCAGTATATTTTAAATAATTATTTGGACTTATAATATTTTTACAATAAAACACTTTAAATATATTTCATCAGCATTTATTATTTCAACGTCCACCTCAAATCTACATCACTACGGTAGTCGCTCACACGGGTCACGCTACAATACTGAACAGGCGTATCCAAGCGAAAAGGGGACTGTCGCGTTTGGTTTTTTAAGTTATAATTACTGTACGTTTGCATAAAAATCATTCCTCAGCGAAGGTCTACTATAGGACGTAGTACAGCAAATGTAAATGCTAAATGAAAATGTAAATGCTTAGTAGGTACGTAGCAATGAAAATTCTGCTGAACGAAACAATAATAGACTTTTACAAAATCGTGAAAGAAATATATAAATTTAAGAAATATTAATACATAATATGGTTTAATAAAGAATATTCTGCAATGAATTACGATTTTATTATTGATTACAAAAATGATCCGATGGTTTGATTAGGTGCAATATTAATTGTTTGTGAATATTTTTTAAATCTAAAATGGAATGATGCATCTAAAGGAATGTGTTCTTTAAATGGAAAAGTTAAATTAGAAGAGATTTGTCCCCCTAATGAACCATTGAATTCTTTCCTTATAAGTGATCATCCTAAACATGGATAATTTAAGCGCAACATACGTCGTTATATAATAATGCTTTCAAAAGACATAATTTAAAAGTCCTAAAATAGTTTAAGGTAATTTTATGCCAACTTTTAAAGTCTAAGGCCGGGTTTATCATTTGGTTGGCAGTCTACTACCGAATCGATATGACGAATACATATTTTTGCAGATATACTTCAGGGTAAAATCTGAAACTATTCGTCAGATCTTCTTGATTTTTTTTTTTAACGAAAGAGTATATCACGGAGAAGATTTCTATCATAAAAGCTTGGATAAAAATAGAATTTTTTTTGTATGTAAAAAAAAAAATTTTTAAATTTTTAAAAAATTAAAAAATATTATAAAAAAAATATAATAATAATAATATATTATATTATAATAATATATAATATATATATTTATATTATATTATTATAATATTAATAATATTATAATTTTTTTTTCTAATTTTATATTTTTTTTTTATTATTTTTTTTTATATTATTTTTGTTTTTTTTTTGTGCTAAAAACCTAAAACAGAATTTTGAGATTTAAAATAGAAATGTTTGTTTACAAATGGTTGCTATTGGTTTTTAATAATAATTAGTTACAAATTACAATAATAAAGTGATCAACGCATAGTCAGCTGATTGTTATACCAACCATATAAAAACCACGAGACGCACATTATTGCTTCTAATCCACCGTAGTAAAAAAATAATAATAAACTTAAGCACACATCTCGTGGAGTCCACAATCCACAACAGGTGGATTGCCTACCTGATAATCAAGGTTCTAGGTCACTTTGTACGGTCAGGCATTTAAAGTGCGAAACGCGGACACTTAGTACGGTCTGGTAAAAAGGTACTTGCAGAACGCGGACACTTTGTACTATTATATAAATAAAGTATATATTATAAATATAATTTCTATACCAATTAGTAACTAGTAATTATGTATAGTGTTAATTATTAAAATCGGTGCAAACCATTTGCGTCCATCACACCTTTTTTTATAACCCACTTGCGCCCGAAATCATAACCCATTTGCGCCCGAAATATTTTTAATGAAAATGTGTTAAACCCATGCGACGTTGCCAAACTGTATTCTGGAATACCAAGAAATACTACTTATTACCTACTTTATAAAGTTAAAACTATTGTACATATTATTTTTCCCGTTTTAACTATTTTTAATTTGTATGTTACTTTCTTATCGATATTATCGAATATCGGTCCATTTTATCTTAATTGGAATTTATGACGACTCTCATTTCTGTCTGTGTATGCGTTGTGCGATCTTGCAAAAACTACAAATATTTTACTAGAGTATTATACGTGAGTTTCGAGTGTTTAAAAATGGAATTTAATATAATAAATACTACTAAAAATCGCGAGTGTTTAATTTTTCGTACCTAACTCTAAATTCCACTTTAGTAGAAATTTGGTTTCGGGAAATATAAGTTGGCGTTGCGTTAAAAAAGATTGTAGTGCGTATGTAAAAACGAATTGTTCAAAATCAACACTAATCGAAATTAAAGACATCCATAACCATGAACCGAATACTATTGAAGATTTAAACTTTAAACTTACTGGAAGTTAGAGGTAAGTGAAAAAGAAAAGCATGCGAGGATTTAAATTTACGGCCAAATAAAATAATACGCAAGGAGCTATCTTAATGTAGTACATACCTACAAATTTTCTGATATAAATAGTATTAGAAAATCTATATACCGTGAACGACGGAAAGTGCTGCCTCCCATTCAGTGTCGATCTGGCTTATGATTGGGCCCCCAGCACAGTAATTTACAATTAACAATTTTACAAAAAACAAAAAAAGGTTTTTTACAATTATAATATTTATAAACATATAACATAAAAATTAGAGGTAATTACATTTTCCGTGTACATTTAATATAAAATTAAAGAAAATTATCATTAAATAATAAAATAAAATATACCTACAAATTTAAAATAATATTTTTAATACTTTTTAATAATATTATAATATATCTAGTAAATAAATAATATATTAAATAATAGTATTTATAGTCAATGGTTCAATGTTTTCAAATTGATTCGATTGGAATCAGAGGCCGGAATCTCGAGTAAACTTAGTATTTTTTCGATTTAGGTAAGGCCCCTAATACAAATATAAAAATATATATTATAAAAATTTCCAGGGGCACCCGGCGATCGCCAGGTAGCCAGGTGGGCCAGACCGACACTGCTCCCATTCCTAAATCGCTTGATGAGGCAATCGCACAAATTTCCGATTTACAAGTTTTGACAAATAAAAACGGATTTTATTTACCTTTAATTATTCCATTTTTGCTCTCAAAATCATTTGATTGCTACCTAGCAATGTGGAATTTTATTTGTGAATTGTGTATAAATGAAAATCAACAACCGTTTAATCTAATACGAGTATCAATGCATCTAGATTTTGATATTGCTGCTCACCAAGTTTTCGGAAACGTATTTAAAAATAGTACCATAAAGGCTTGTAGATTTCACTTGGGTTAGTCTTGGTATCGGAAGATAAATTCTATTACAGATCTGAAAAAGTTGTATAATGATCAGTCTTCAGATATAGCTAAATGGTTAACTATGTTCTTCGGATTACCATTTTGACCGTCGAATGAAGTCGAAGATGCTTTTTTTGATATTCAAAATTTAACGCCTGATTTTAATTTATTATGATGTTTATCAGAATTTTCGTATTATATATTGTATAATTATATTATTATTGGGTGTAAATTTCCACCATCAATTTGGGCTGAACCTCTTTCTGAAGCGCCACGAACGACAAATTGTGCCGAGTCTTTCCATAAACATTTTAATGCACAATTTTATTCACCTCATCCTCTAATTACTAATTTTATCGAAAATTTAAAACTAATTCAAGTGGAAACTAATTTGAAAATAAAAGAAGTTAATAAAGGCACAGTGAAACCTAAACGAAATGGGGAAAAAGAACGTATAGAATTTGCATGTACAACTTGGACCGAATATCAAATAAAAAATATAACCAGAGTACAATATTTAAAAAAAATTGCTTATACATTTAGAGGAATTGACTTATTATAAAAATATATTTTATGTACTTTTTTTATTGTAGTATAAGACATATTGTGAAAAAAATCAACATTATTAATTTTTATTTAAATTTTTTTCAACATTTTTTAAATATAAATATTGACTTATTATTATATTATTACATTAACTTATCATTTTCTGAAATTTCTTAATTTTAAACAATGGACAGTACAAAGTGACCGTTTACCGATAATAAAATACTGCTCGCATAATCGTAAGAGAGTCGTCTCACGGACAACGCCAAGCTTAATGGCTATAATACTGTATAACCTAACTAATTAACTGGCTGATACACGTAGAGCCTGAACAATGATAGATAGAGGCTTGCAATTTACACTACATTATTCGTACCACAAATTAAGTGTGCAAAAAGAAAGCATTTTAAAGGTTTTTGAGATTCAAAATGGTCAATGATAATATTTAAGTTTTGAACATCGTTAAATCGAAAACTAAATAAAAACTTAGACAAAGTTAGAATCAGATTATAGAATCGGCATTTTTAACGGGCAACGAAGTACACGTGTTTAGCTATTTACATATAAATATATTCTCGCCATAAAAACAATAGAAATGTTGTTGTCAAGGGAATGATTATTCGGTGTTAAAATATATTTATTCATCTATGCTAGACAAATAAAAATTTCGTCGGTACTATTTTGAACGTTCAACCGTAGACATCTGCAGTTTAAAATAAATTTAATATGTCTAAAATGGTAGAAAAAAAAGTATACATCGCGTCTTGTCCAAACTTGACGTTGAATCACGAACCGAGTATCAACAAATTCAACTCTGATAGAAAAACAAAATCATTGCCAAATATGTCATTGATATTTAATGCAATTGAATTAAAGAAAGAAACCATCGCCGTCGAAAATATATTAAAAACAGAAGAAAATATTGAAAGTACAAAAAAACTGGAAAAAATATAAAGTGCCTCTTCTCCAAATGTGACGCTCAATGACGAATTGACAATTGAAAAATTAAACACTGACAACTTAACAAAATCATTGCCGGATATGGCATTAACATATTCTGACGAATTGGAAATAGAAAAGGCGCATAATTCGGAATTATTAGTTGAAATAGAATGCGCAAAAGAAGAAACAGAAGTTCCTAAGAAGAAACGCCAAACAATCTATAAGCGAGTCAAACGTTTTTTTAAGTGCTTATGTTGCTGCAGCTGCAGTGCTTAAATTTAACTTTTTGTGTTTTTCATTTTTTTTTTTTATTTATATTTTATAAAATACTTTATCGACTATGCATAAATTAATACAATATTTTAATAATAATCGGCTAGTATAATTAGTGAACTTTGTTTTGTGCATCAGAGGTATAAAGTTTATTATAATATAACAGACATACCATGAAAAAAAAATTACCTGTTCTATTATAATAAACCCTCTGATACATAAATCAAAAACCCACTGATTATACTAGCTATTATTTTTTAAAGTTTATGCATAGCTGCTAAAGTATTCCATATTTATTTTGATCATATTTTGTTAAATTTTTAATATATAAGTTATAATAAATTAATGTTTTTGTTGAGTAATTTAATTGGTTTTTATTTGATACAGGTATAATCGTATAAAATTCCAAAACGCTATGGTAAAATTAATTTAGGGCGTGCGAAAATCGTGACTATATTAGTCACAATTTTTTTATAATTAAGGTTCAAATTTTTACGAATTATGTCTAAATCTCGAAAATTAGCAAGTAATTTTGTTATTGAAAAATCACAACACATTTTTTGTGTTTATATCAAAGGTTAATAAATTCTAAGTTCTTAATTACTTAGTTTTTCATAAATTTTCCTTCAAATAGCTATAGAAAAAACTCATAGTAGGAAAAATGTTATGTGCATTTGAATTTTAAATGTTTACGAAATCGCTTAACTATAATCGATTTTCTCTTGAAACGAAATTAAATGTGTTATAATTCAAAAAGTATAATTTGTAGACACTTGAAAATTTCACCAGTTATTTAGATTGGTATTTTATATATGCTTTAATTTTGAATTAAATCGTTTGAAATATTCGTTTTTGTTTATTATTTTTTTAAGGATATCGATACAATTTTTTTGGCCGAGTCAAAATACTTGAAAATTTAATACTAAGTTCCTCATAAGTTATTCCTATAGTGATTAAAAAACTATAATATTAGATAGGCACAATTTTTTTTTATTAATATTTGAAGTTTAAATATTGACTAAAATTCGTCAAAATCATGAATACTTGCAAATTATTTTGTAAGTATAATTCATAAAATTGTTTGTATAAGTAGCTAAGTGTTGAAAATGTAATACAAGAGTTTCCATAAGTTCGGCTTACAATAATTATAAAAGAAGTAAGAACTTAAATTTTGGTGTATTCAAGCCATTAAAACATAAACCACCTTTTTCACCAACCACTGGAAATTAAATCCTGGGCTGACAATAAACCATTTTTGTTTAGAATCGTTTTTCGTATACAAATATACAATGATACCTCTCAATTCTCATTGGATTCAAATATAAAACATCAATTATAGTGATCTACAGCAGAGCGGTATCCACTTTTTTATTATTACTTTTTATTTTTAATATTAAATTATAATTTTAACTATTTAAACTAGAGAAAAAGACAAATAAAACTAAATGACGAGAATTTATTTTGTGAATCTGATTTGATTAATTTACAATTTATTTTATAGGTACATTTTTAATACATAGGACGTAGGAACTGTGTAATAATATATTAAAAGGTACGTATAAAAAGTCTTACATTAAATTTATCTTTGTATATTAAATGACTTGTCCTGGGTGATTCATCAACACCCAGACCAAACCGCTAAAATCTAGAGACTTGAAATTTTATACTGAGGTTTCTTAAGCAATGTAGAGGAGCACCAAGAAAGGATTTTTCAAAATTCGCATTTTAAAGGATTGCTCAAAGGGGATTTTAAAATTTACGATGGAAATTCTTCTGTATAAATGGTTGCTATAACAACCTGATTTATGTGTTGACACGTTTATCATTTTAATATTACAGCTAATTATTATTATTATTATTATTAAATAATACGTCTTCGTAAACGCAAACTTACAAAGTTTCAGCACGGTAAATACGGTTTTAAAAAAAAAATTGAGTACAGTTGTTAGCTCTTTATCAGAATTTACTTTCAGAATTCAGCCAGATATAATAAATATCAAGATGAAACCAATCGAATAGTTGTGCGAGCGAGCCATCTTAACTCCATAGAACGATTAGCAGCCGAAATCAATGAAATCCTACTACTATTACTGTTATCTATTCGAAATAGACTGCAGTCTTGAACTTCCAATATGACATACATTTATAATATTAATTATTGGTACACTTTTTACTTTTTGAAACGCGTGCATTTATCTGCTACCCCTAGTCCTCTATTCCCATTTTTTAATACTGTTGTAAAGTTCATAAAATTAAATTATTCATACTATTTTGTATGTTAATTCATTTTTATTACTTTAAAATTCAGTTGCCTTTGTTGGCATCCCTTGGCCTTTTCCTATTTATTTTCATTTTTATATCGTTTATTAAAACATTTTTTTATTTATTTGCATTACTTACTTATTATATTTAACATAAACTCTTTTCCCAGTTTCTTCTATAACATACGCTACATAAATATATACTTACTGTACTTTTGTAGTTAATTAGTTTATTAACCTAACCCTATAAAAAAACATTGTATTACATTGTCAAATCTTAAGTATAAGAAGACATTTTTTTATGATTTTCCAACAACAAAATTATCTATAGTTTTTTGAGATTTCGTTTAATGTTGTCAAAATTATAACTTTAAATGTTTATAAAAAAATATTGTGACTATAAAATTTTGATATTTTTTAATTAGGAAATGAAGCATTTATTACTTATTACTTATTATAAGTACCTTGTTTAAATTTTTTAAGCATTTTGACCCATTCGTCAATTTTTTATTGGCATATTTAAAAATTGTAATTGTTTCAAAAAAGGGATAAAATATTTTTAATATTTTATGACACATATAGAAGATAATTATATAAATACTTATTGAAAATGTTGAGTTTTTACGGTTATCATTTTTTAAATTACAACAAAACAAAGGAATCAATTTTGTCAATATAACTGACTAATAGTATAGAAATTCCCATTTTTTCTTATTTATTTATTTATTTTTTGTTTTTCACAATAATTCAAAAATAAAGTATTGGGAATTTTTAAACTCCCCCCCCCAAAGTATACTTTGGTATATCAACTAGATCCAATTTTATATCAGAATGTATGTTTAATATAAAGTTGACCGCGAGCTTGGATTCGTTTTCCGATTTCCAAACATATTTTTTATCGCTGCTTTCATATTTAACGAGTAATATAATTATAATATTTGTACAAAAATATAATACATATGACGTTATAGGTATCCGTATACATATATTTTATATTGCCGTGTACAATACCGGCTCGCCCCAAGGTGAGCGGAGTAGCATAAATGAATAATACGACTATAGACGATTGCCCAACACCCACTATATATACCACGGTCCACAACACTATAACACCTGTATGCATTTTATATACCTACTCAAATCACCCAGTCACTACAGGCATTCGCTACACAGTACACATAAATTGTAACTGCCAGCTGGACACTGGTTTCCCACTGCGTGTTTAAGTATTAATTATTTTATTCATCTCGCTCATCGTAAAATTTGTCGTCGGCATCATTCACGTTAGCATTGAAAATAGATAAGTCGCAGCGTCTATTGCGGTGCCATGCAGCAGTACTTACAATAAGCTACGAGTATAATAATATGTATATAGCGGCCAAGGCGTGATAGATGACTCAATAACACGTAATATATTATATAGTATATAATATACTGTTATGTATAACGTATATTAACGTGTGATTAAATTTCTCGTGGACCTATTTTTCTATGAGTTTATTATTTGCTATTTCCACATGTCTATATACAATTTTGATATTTGATTTTTTTTTTTTTAAATACTACAATAAAGTTATCATCATATTATGACTTATGTACAAACGTTATATAACAACAAATTTTACGTTCAGAAAAATCCATTTTACTCTGTTATTTTTAATATTGAAGTTAATTGATCTAAATTCAGATATACTATTAACTTCAAATTTAAGAATAATATCATTTACCTATATCTAGGGGCCCCATTTTTGGATTCTCATGGTATTTTCATTTTTAAGTAAATTATTATGAGCATACAAATTTAAAACCTTAGTAATTAACTCTAATATTGAAAATATCGTAGTACAGTGGATTGTTTTGAATGTACAATTTTCTCTATGCGTTGGTAAGACGGAAATCATAACATGTGGATACAATTTATTAATAAACCAATAGTTACTAATTTAAATATATTTAAATATAATTGTTTAGAGACAAGCGGATCCATCTTAATATAAACACATCATATTTATAATGAAACCATGACCTGGTTCCCGGTTATTTTGAAAAGTACTGGCAATGTTTTACTTTTGACTCCCCAAGGTTCACTAACTAGATCCAATTCGCTACCAGAACCATTAAACTAATGGTTAAAAACCAAAGCATTTTTACTGTTCAAAAAGGTGGTACTGCCAAAAAAATAAAAAAAATACAGTATCACATAATAAAACATATAAATCCATAGCTCAGTTTAGAATAATAGAATCTAAAATTTACACGATTGAAACTAAATTTAAATTGGTTCCATTATACGTGTAATAGTGTGTAAAAAAAACTAAAGATTAATTAAATCAAAAACAGCTGAGGGTAATTATTGCTTAAATAGAGGAATATAATTATATTTTAAATTGTTTACCGATTATCAAATAATATTCTTTAATATCTTAAATAATTAGTGTTTAGTTATTATCACATTATAAATATTAATATTGTTAATTAAAATTGAAAAGTTACAGAAACAAATCGTTTGACTCTATTACAAGCTTAGGAGCTTAAAACCTATAGGCTTAGGGAGTAGGTAGGTAACTTTAAAATTGAAAGTATAATGCACTTATTAAAATTATATATATGTTATAGTAAAGTTTAAATAAATTAGTACCATATACTTATCTATTTCAACACTTTGTTTTTAACAATTGTTATTAAAATACAAAAAAAAGCTATTAATATTTAATAACTCTACGTAACATACATAGGTACATAATAATTATATTCGCCTGTTTGTCTATACAACAATAATTGTACAAAAAATCGGGAAAAAAAGGGCAAAATAATCATTGAATGAAATAACAGTAAATCTTGGCGTGTAAACTGGACAACCTTCTTTGGATGTTATATTTTAAGTAATCATATGCAACAGTTTGGTTGCTATTTCAACAGCACTTGACGCAAGGTTATGAAACCGGAACACCACGTGTTAGTAATAATAATAACCGTTTCAACGAAACATAAACTATCTTCTTATCTTCAAAACAAGATATAAATATATACATATGTATAAGTATAACAATCATAAATAAACTATTTTTATGGTACCTATTTTAATTCGAAGATCTTTAATATTTTTTACTCATACAAATTTTGAATTGAGGACATCAACATTTTCAAAAAAATTATCCACTAATTATTTTGCAGTAAAAAGGGAGATTCTGATTTGAAAACTGAAGTTCATAATGTTCATATCATCACAACACACTTTTTTAATTGTTTAAAATATGGTTCGTAAAATTGAAAAAGACAAATTGTAAAATTATATTTTGAATATGTAATAACAGCGGTATTGAAGAAAAAACGAGCGAGCATTGAGCATACTCGGTGAATCCTATCGTAACTATAATATACCAAAATGTACGTCCAAGGTCCAATAGTTCCAATTTTGTGTTATTATTTTAAATGCAATGTCGGTCTGGCACGCCAAAGGTCCAGGGGTCAGTTTTTTAAAGGGCCCCATAATGAAATATAAAGCCTTCCCCCTCCCCAAAAAAATGTACATGCAATTTTGCTGAAACAACACATTTTATTAAAATACTTTCATAAATGTACTTTATATTTTTACCAATATGCCATATGGATTATAATATAAAATGTATATTATAATTATTAATCAACAATTAACTGTTATATAATTTAGTAAAAACATAATAATCATGAGTTAACTTAAGTATAAAAGTAACTTTAAAACTAATTATTTTTAAACAATAAGGATCCTTTAAATAGTAAAACACAATTATTCTTATATAGGTCATTTCATTAGATGAATAAGCTATTGTCTAATAACATTAGTCATTATGTCATAGTATAAAATATTATCGCAAGACCTGACCAGAGAAATCATCCGTTTAACAATAAATCATATGAAACTATTGAAACATTTGAAACTTATTGTACTATTTTATGCCCTGTTCACATAATAATAGCCAAGCACCTAATTTTCTTATCTAATTTTTAAAACCTTGCAGTGTTCCTTTACTTTACACCCCGAATATTCTTCAAACGGTCCTGGGCCCTGTAAATAAGAATTACGGCTAAAACTACGTATGGTAAAATATTTCGGTAAATACTTAATGGGATCCCTACTCCTTATATAAACCAGGAACTCACTAAGTAAATAAAAAATTTACAAGACCCTAAAAAAGTACTAAGGGGCCCCGATCACGTGTCACGGCCCTACAGCTGGCTATGGCCAGGTCGACACTGCTTAAATGTTGATATGAATCGATCTAATATTATACTCAAAGTTATGAATTGTTAGTTCGTCGGTTTTATTAATGTTTTAATTGTTTTAAGTGAATTATGAGAATTTTTAAATATTAGTATTTTACGTAGGTACTCGCAACTCGTTTAACAATTGAATTACTATAAAAATCCAATGATAGAACACATATTATAATGTTCTTACTTTTAAGATTTTATAATTCATTACTACTTTCTAATATTTAAGCTGAACATACGAAATTAGAACTACCGGTTGTATATTTTAATTAGGTATGCGTTTGTAATAAGATAAACATAAATACGAATTCGACGTCTGCATTATAATATTTTATGATCACGCGGCGTTCTGTATAGGCTATTCGGGTACTTCACTGCCATGATTCCGTTTTCTCGATTAGTATAGTTTTCAAAGCACGGTAAATTAAACAATAAATAAATAAATTTTATGTACTATGTATATTGAAATTTTCTATGGAATGCTATTTTGCGTTATCAAGATTTAAATTAATTTTTATGGCAAAATAATTGTGGTTTTATTATGTTAATATCAAATTTAATTGATCATAAAATCACGTTTTATTTAATAGCTACAATAATAGTGATAGTTAAAACTTCAAACCTTTTTTAATAAAATTTTTCTTTTGAGATTTTGAGCATTATGTTCTTTGTCTCAACAAACTTTCAACGGACACTTTTTGTTCCTTTTTCTCCATATTATTACATTTTGGTAAAATATAAAAGTCTGTACACTAGTACATCAAGTAAATAAAAAACAATATTTTTACAATTTGAAACTAAAGATTTATCATAAACGACAATTTTTATTTAACAAGTGTCAAGTACTGATGAATAATGATCAATAATTGTAAGCAAACAGCATGAAATAGGTATAAGTACCATATTGGAATTGTATGTGGCCCATGGGCTGGGAACCACTGTTAAAGTGTAATAAATGAACTCGCACGTCCGTTCAGTTCAACTTTTCAATAATTTACCTCAACGTACTGTCAAATATTATCTCCAAAATATGTTTAAAAATATAAAAATATAGAAAATCATGATCTCTAGTTTTTAAGGTTTGCACCAATAAAGCTGTCCTACTGCTTGCTGTGACAAATATCTAATAGTTATATACTTCACTCTTGTATGTATAACTTCTTAAAGAATTAATATGATATATTGAGCCTTGTTTTTACCTGTGATGTTTATCACTTTATTAGTATATAATATTTGAATATTTGGTAAAATTTGTGTACGATGATTTTGTCCTATGCATTTTTATGGGTAATATATAAATATAAAATTATACATTAATACATTATTTTCAATTCACAACATTACATAAATTGTTTTAGGTTTTGATAGATGTTAAATAAATATACTGTTTGGATTTTTAACAATAAATAATTTATTCAGATTAAGGTTATGATGTATAGGCTTTAAATATATTACCAGTATTATGAATTATGATTGATAAAATGTATAGGTATAACATATACATTATACTTACATACACATATATATATATATATATATTATATAATATATAAAACACAATAATTATTTTAAGTATAAATAATATGAATAGTAATAGATGGTATTGCATTGAATAAAATAGTACAAAATAAAACAGTGGAATATTTTATAGCCTTAAACAACTAATTTATTGTGGTATTATAAAAATAAAATTATCACAGTTTTTTATTTTAAATTTAACTCTAAACATTTATTGTACTGGGTTATTGACTAAACATTAAATATGTTAACCATAATTATATTAAAAAGTTTATGTATAATATAGAATATATATATTCATAATAGTATAGTTACTTAACATGATATATATTAGTATAAGTAATATTATATAAATTAAAGTAAATAGTAATTATATTAATACTAGATAATATATTGGGTTGTTCATAATTTAAATAAAATCTAACTCTATACATTCTAAAACCAAACATGGGAGTATTATAATTCTAAATCTGCTAATATGGAGAATAGTCTTTTTTAATCAAGGGGGGAGGTACATTACTTGTAGTAGAGTTTGAACGACCTTCTGTTAAGTAGCCACCAACACTTTGAACACCTAAAAATAAAATTATACAAAAATAAATAGGTATATATATATTTTTTTTTAATTTAAAATGAATCTTGCCATTTTCTAATAAGAACCCATATTATATGGTACCATAACATACCCATTAAATAAGGCATCGAAGGTGCACTTGAAATGAATAGATCGTGATTTTGATCTTTGTAAGAAGACCATGCAGGAAGCTTATCCAGTTGTGCTTGGACTAAACTACCGTATGATAAACTTAAAGACATTGTTTTTAATGCTTTTACAATTTGTGCTTTAGCTCTAGCACTTCCATTAACTCCATCTAACCGACCGTCAAGCAATCCAACTAAATATGATATTAAGTCTGTATCTAATGCCTAAAAATATTGTCAAATTGTTAGCAATTAATAATTATGTATATATATTTTATTCATAAATTATAATTGATATTTTATACCTGTTTAACAAGATAATCTTTTTTTGCAGCAAACATTCGACTGAGTGTTTCAGATGTAACAAAAATTAAACTGGAATTTTCTTGCATTGCTTTTTTCATTGGACCAATGCACTCGGTTTGAGAAATACATCCAACACATATCTAGTTTATAATTATAAAATAACTATGTAACATATGTTTAATTATTGTATTAGTTATTAATTATAAATACATATAAAAACAATTAACACTTTAAAAAAAATATATGATTAGACATTAGGATTAATGACCTAGTTTGAGTATTATTTTACTATTGCTCAACTCATCGGCAATGCTCTAATAAAGAATTCTTTGAATTTGTGGGATTTTGAACTTAAAAGTATTATAATAGATAAAACATTCAATTATTATAAAAAAGAAAATAAGAAAGTAATAAAATAATAATATTAGAATTAGAATTGTAACAATATTAAAATTTTAAATTATTGAAACATTAAAATTAATTATTTATTATTTACAGAAAATAATATAGTACCTCATTAAGTGATAACTGATGCAATATCATAAGCACAGATTTTGGTACATCAGGATTAGACAACAATGATAACTGGAAACAAAGACGGGGAATATGACCTAATGCTGGAACTTGGTCACTGAGATGAGGTTGTGCTTCTAATAATTTAACAATTGACGTTGTTATTATTTCTAATTTATCATTCTGAAATAATAAAATGACAGTATAAATTATTATTTAAAATTTGTAAAAAAAGAAAAAAAACAGTTTTGATATAAGTACATCAATTTAAATAATTTTATCAATATTATTAAATAAATACCTTTTCTTTTGTCATGGAACTAATGCATGAGTCTAAAAGTTCAGATAAAAATTCTTTTGGTCTCCTAACATTCCAACCAGGGTTGTTATTAAATAATCTTAAATATACTCCAGCAACAACAGTTTCATTTGCAGGCGATGATAAAACTATACTGGTATCTGGCAACTTTATAACACCTTTAGGATTTTGACGAAGTGCTAAGTAATGTCTAAAGTAAATAAAAAATAATTATAATACTAAATTATAGATAAGATTAATAAATATATTCTTACTCTCTACATATTTTGTTCACACTTCCAAAGACATGAGTTCTTGATTTTTCATTCCAGACAAGTTCAGGATTCTCCTGATCATTATCTAACAGTCTAACAGTAGATGATGGTAAATCTCTCATGGTATCTACAATTGCTAATGGTAAAATTTGTGACAACGCTAAACGCAATCTTGGGCCACTTAATTTTTCAGTCATCAAACGACTCAAAAAAACTGCACTTTTATCTCTTAGACCAGATTCATTATCGCCATTACATAATAAATCAACAGCAAACAAATGCCCTCCTTTATTAAGTATATCTTTTACAATTGTTGAGGATGTTGATAATGTGATAAGAATATCTAAAATGATCATTTGGTCTGATGGAGTTGAATACAAACAAAGTAAAACATAAATAACTACTCCAGAATTAGCAATATCTGTGATACATTCATTATTTTTAGTCACTGTTAAAATTATGTTCAGAGCACAATGTTGTACTATTCGAATAGTTTCAACACGTAATAAACTGAAGAGTAAATCAAAGTAACCGATACAACTCACTTCAAGACCTACAAAATATAAAATTGATTTAAGAATATCACAAAATAGTACATACACATGCATTTAAAAAGATACTTACCAGGATTGTTTAAAATTAAATTATTGAGTGCGTTCAACACCATTATAAAACTGTTAACACGTTTTTCATCTAAAATATTATTCAATGGGTTATTGACTTTTATGTATTCTAAGAGATCCAACAAGAATGCTTTAGGATTCTGTAAATATATCATTTATTTATGCAAATCAATAAGTAGGTTTTATGACTAATAAGAGTAATACGTTTATGCTTTAAATTAAATACATTGAAATCTAGTATTTACTTTGATTGTGTATTGAGGTTGTTCATTAAACACTCTTATAAATATATTTCCAACAATTAATTCATTTCTATGGCTAGAAAATGTTAATCCAATTGTTTCTAAATTAACAGATTCTTTTTGATTACACATGGTATCCAGAAAATCACTTAGTTCAGCTCTTGTACTATTATCCCAAACCATGTAAGGTGTTTCACAATTGCTGCCAAGTGTTTTTAGCAACTAAAAGTATAGATAAAATGTAAATAAATTTAATTTAAAAAATATAGAAACAAATTACTTGATGCGGATTCTCTTCAGACAGCTGTTCTGCTACATAAGGCGTTAGTAATTTTTCAAACAGAGATTTGGCTACTAGATTTTCAGGAGTAGATAAATCACCAGTATAATAACCACCTAATCTAGCACATGCTTTAACTGATAACTTGGATAATCTATTAAGCACTTCCTACAAATTTAGTTAACATTTATAATTAAGTTCTTAATAATTATAATTATAAGAATAAAATGTATGTCTTTAATCTTACTTGATTATTAGCCTCTTCTGATCGTTCAACTCCACATTCTTCTAATGTATAATCATACAAAAACATATATGTTAATAAATGCCAAATTGCACCTTTTTGTAGAAAACTAAATTGAAGGTTTGAATCAGATGCCATTGCAGAAATGCAGTCTACCGCTTCACAATGTAATTTTGGCAAGTTCTAGAAATTTAATGTAATTAAATTATATTAAATTTCTATTGCATAATAATATAATAGCTCAAGAGGATCTGATAAGAAAAATAAATAAATAAATACAAATAGATATATATGTATACCTTAAAATATAATATTCTAGTGATATCATTCACTAGCTGAGGCATTTGGGAAAATGTCTCTCGGCACATAGGAAATTGAGATGCTACTTTAAAACAAAGCGTGCAGTATGTACACACTGATACTGACATTTCTGTTTGTATTGATGATTTATTCAGTACAGAAACACATCTAGAATAGGCTCCAAGTAAATCCTAAAATCAAACAATATTTTATCATGATATATTTTTTATCTTAAAGGTTATTAATTATTATTCAATTAGATTAATACTTAGTATTTTATCAAAAAGAAATATACTGATTAGTTTGTATGTTAATACCTACTTTTAAAATGAATACATCATTAGTTACATCTTAATAATTAAATAAGAAATCTAAACATTATTTTCTCATTATGTAAATTCATTGGGAGGGAAAAATATATGTCTAATGGTGGCATATATGTGCATTGTGCACAGACATAGTTGTTGGCAAGGGTTGCAGAATTGTTGGTAATACAATGAAGTCAATTATTATTGTACTTTAAGATTTTAATTAATTTAAATCGTGATTTAAGATACAAAAATGACTAAAAGTTGTAATTTATAATATACTATATTTAGAAAAGAAAAATTAGGATGTGAGAAGAACAACCACGCTGCCTATATATATATATATATATATATAAGTTCACCTATGAATGACGCGATACTTAATAAGATATCTATTTCATCATATGTTAAAATATGGATTTAATATGATAAACACAAAATAAAGATACTATTTAAATTTTAAGCTGGGTGGGATTAAAATACTTATGATATAAACTTAAATAAATCTGAAAAAATAATCAAATTTATATTTACAACACATAAAATACAAATTTCACTAACAATAAATCCATTTTCTCGATTGAGCTCCTCTGCATTCAATGCTGAACATTTGACTGTGTGGTATGTAAGCTCACTAGCAGCAGCAAGTAACATGTTACCTTTAGAAAACAATTGTTCATCACTTGCTTCTAACCTTATGGTTTGAACTAATTGTTTATATCCAGCATACTTATAAGGTTCAAGTTCTGTGAGTAAATAAATAAATAACTTATTAATCTAATAAATATTTAAATATAATAAAAATAATACAACAAACCTTTAGAATAACGGTGAAATAAAATACTTTGGGTTTGAAGTATTAAAAGAATATTATTAGGATTGGGACCATCATGTACCCATGGACTCCTACTGCAAAGAAAATCATATGCTCTATTTGCCGCAACAAATATTTCCTAGAAAATATAAATCAATTTGATATATAAAAATACTTATATAATATTTTAATGAAAAAACTCAAAAAACATTTAAACATAGTTAGTTACCTAGCCATAATCGTTATAAAATATAAAACAATATATTCTTATTTTATAGTTAGTTGACTTAACTTTTTGGATCTTTCAGGATTCTCGTTTAATGTGTTTATGTTATAATATTTTACTTGAAATTTCTTTAATGTTTTTTTTTTTTTTTGATTACCTGACTTTTTATTTTAAAATTTTAAAATTATTTTTTATTGAAAATGTTAATATTTATTACCAAAGAAATAATAGGTAACTGTAATAATTGTTAAGTTTAGATAAATTAAAGTTTAATGTAGAAAACACTACTTTGTGAGATTATTAATTTCAGATTATTCATTCATAAATAGTATAAAAAAAAAACATGAAGTAAAAACACAAATATCACAGTTTTAAGACCAAAAACTATATTAATTTAAAAAATAAATTATCTAATTCAGTATTGAAATCTGATTGTCTAATGTCCTAGAGTAGTGTCTTTCAACCTATATGTTACAGTGACATACTATAACACTATTTAGTTTTGTGGCACACAAAAAAAAAAAAAAATTAGAATAAGGGTAATATTAATTTTTAATTGGTAGTATAAAATACTTAAAATATGTCGATAACAGATAGCATATTGACTTAGTCTTAATCCTCATGGAAATTATATAAAATACTTAAAATAAGTTTTTGTAAATTTTGTCAATAATGTTTATATAGTTTGTGTCATTTAATATTCTTTGTGACAAATTAGGACTTATTTGAAGACACACTAGTTGAGAAACACTGCCCAAGAGTATTTAATTCAAATTCAAACTAACTTATCAATATTCATTATACATATTATATATATAGTATAAAAATTGGAATTTAAAATGGCAATATTACTTACACGCCCTTTAGGATTTTTATCAGGATGATTAGCTTGGGCAAGTTTATAATAAGCTTTTCTAGTTGTGGCTTCATCATAATGATGTCCTCGTTCTAAACCCAAAGATACATATGCATCATCTATAGACATAATAGGTGGTTTTTTTTCTACTTCATTTTTCCAAGCTTCTAGTACATCTTTTAAAAGTGTTATCTAACAGCAAATATAATAGAATTAATATAATATTATGTTTATTTAAATTATCTATAGTAAAAAATATAATCCTACTGGATCATTAATTGGCCAGTCTGGAAACCTTTGTACATCACACAAATGCCTTAAATAGAAAATATTACAAAATAATTCTGATTGCAATTGTGGGTACCGAACAACTGGTATAGCACAATATTGGTAGTATGCTCTATTATTCCCACGAAGTTTGGGTGTAAAATCAGCAATATGACATGCAATTTTTTCAATCAACATTCGTCTCATTTCAGCATTCCAAATAGCTTCTGGAGTATCGAATTCTCCTAAAAATATTTGAGCAAATTTTTCAGGGCCATGGTTTTCTAAATAAAAGACCATTGCTTCTGGCAGTAAAGGTCCTAATACACTTCTCTGCATAAGTTCTCCACTTTGCACCTATACAATTTTAAGTTTGTATTATACTATAAAACACTTAATTAGAAAATATTCTTACTTCTTCATTTCGAAAAGCTTGACAAGTATGAGTAAGCCTTAAAAATTTAGCAATTGGCAAGATGTTTGAACCTGTGTACATTAGTAAAAAGAAAAATACTCCAGTCATGTATAATTTAGCAGCATTTGGATTGTCTGATGCAATTTCACACAGTAAATGTGCTACTTTTTCAACGAGAATAGGATCAAATGTTAAAAGTAGTTGAACCACATGAGGCAGATGAAGAGAATCAGTTAAAGCTCTCCTGATACGCGCAATTGGCCAAATAATTGCTCCATCATTATCTCTAATATACAAACAATTAGAAAATTACTATTAATATTTTTTTTCTATTTAATAGTCAAATATTTATAGAATCGAATACTAATAACGCATTAGCTAGAGCTTAAAATTTAAAATTATAATAAAATTAAAAATATTTATTATTAAAATTATTATACTGTACCTAAACAAAATACATTATATTTAAAAATTATTACCTGCTGGGATAATATTGACACATTTTTATCAACATAGAAAGTATAAGAGATGCTAGATCACTTTCATTCATATAACTTTGATCTTTAGACAATACTGTCCATTTGAACTGACTTAATTTAAAAAGAGGTTTCCATCCCTCTAATCCAGGTGTCCAACATTTTGACATAGGTTTTAAAATACCTTCTTTGTACAAATCCTTCATCTAATAAATTTAAAATATTATTAAAACAAAGTATAATATAATTTTTTTTTTGCTTATACCTCTTGAAAAGTAATAGGACCATTGGATTTATCACCATTACCAAGCCCATAATACCACTGTTTTTCATTATCGAGTAACATGTCAGTACCAGCCTCTATCACGTTTGTTTGTGTTGGAACAACAGCTCTAGTTGTATGTAAATGTGCTAATGTTAGCAAATCAACAAGAATAGTTACACCTTTAGATTCAATTATATCTTTAACATTCTGTTTGTTTAGTACAAGTTTGTTTAGGAATAAAAGCAACCTGTCTCTTTCAAGTTTTTCAACAGTCTAAAAAAATTATAAAATACAATAAAATTTTATATAGTTAACACTGAAAATTATACAATTTAATTAATTTCATAGTTTTAATATTCTTTAATTAACTAAAAATATTTTTATATTTCCCTAGAAACTATATATTAAACAGACCAACAGAATGGTAAATTATAAGGTACAAAATATAATTTATTATTTTTCAAAATAAGATTTGACTTACCTTTTCTAATTTTACTAGAATATATTTTGTATCAGTAAATGGTCCGATTTCCTCAAAATATTGTCCATAAATGACAGTCATTGCTTGAAGACACAGACATTTCATTTCTATTTTTAAAGCTAATAAAAATCGATGGTATAAATCATAAAAAAATCGAAATCTGAAAAGAATTTAAATGTTAATACAAATTAGTAATTAGATAAAATACATATTTTTAATTTCTTACGGATTTTTTATTGCAAAATCTATACTTCCATCTAACAGTAATCTCAAATAGTAACCATCAATACACACTTCATCTTGTAAACTAGGATATAGCACCTCAAATTCATCATGATTCCAAGCAATCAAACTATTTGTAGTAAGTTGACGATCTGAATTAAATGCTTGAATTTCTTTTTTCAAAGCATCATGGAGTTCTTCTCGGGTCTATCATTAAGTGAACCAGAAATAAAATTTTAATTTTAATATTTTATTAAAAAAATAATAATCTATAAATATGAGCACAATAAATAAATGCGATGTTATAGAAATAAAATAAAAACAGGAACTTTAAAAGTTAGGTTACAAAAGTCATGCTGAGTAGGGTGCAGGACCTGCTCAGTTGTCTCCATCTTACAAGCATACATCATACAATGCCATATAAAATATGTGTTTGCCAGAACCAATTTAGTGTTTTTAACTTTACTAAAAGTAATTGAGCTATTATCAAATGTATTATCTAGGGTATGCTATTGGTATTTGAATGATATTTAAATTTAAAAGCAAATTACAAACATTTGAAAACTGTAGTATTTTACATAGTATTATATTAAAATTTATAAGTGTTATGGCTAATATTACAATTTAAATATCATGTTAAGCCTTTGAGATGCTCTAGATAATATTCTTACCTTCAAGTTTTATAATAGATCATATCATTCCAATATTAAAGCTAACAACACAAAATTGCTATATAACATATTGTACATTTGAAATATAAAGACAATACGCATAGATTCAAAATCTTCTTAAGAGGACACTACCCATGCATTTGTTGTCTCCGACTTACATACACCCCACATAGTAAAATTTCGTTCACTAGTTTCAATAGTGTGCTGTTAGTTTTGATTTTAGATTAAATTGACCTATTATCGAACTTTTAAGTAAGAACATTATCTGTGCTTAAGCGTTGGCGATTTTTCAATTTTTTCAAGCATACTATGAGCAAGTATGGAGTGAAATATCACAAATTAAAAATGCTCATATCTCACTTGAAAATTAAACTATAGAATAGAAGCCAACGCTTAAGCACAGATAATGTTACTATCTAAAAATTGTATAATTGGTCAATTCACTCTAATATCAAAATTAACAGCATTTTATTGAAAATAGTAAACAAAATTTTGGTATGTTGGGTATGTGTAAGACGGAGACAACAAATGCATGGGTAGCATCCTCTTAATGAAACTTATTAGATTTGAATTATTTTCATCACTAAGTTCACTCAAAGTGAAGTATGGGTTTATCTGATTTACACATAGAATTAGAATTTGAAATAAATATTGTTGATAAATAAGTTGTATTAATTTTGAACTGTTATGAAAGCTTATCATAAAATAATTTATAAAGTGGCATTAGTAAAATTTCTGAGTACCACATTTATAATTGTTGAATTTAATTTGTATCGAGGATTTTAACATTACTCTTTAATTAAAAACAGTCTATAGCAATATCAGTGAAGTTGTATATATAAGGACTGGGCTTAAACTTTAAGTTTGGTATATTTATTATTAGTGAATAGTGTATGTAGCAAATGAAAATGAAAGTTAAAGGCAAGACTTAATATGGATGATGTTTCAGACTAAACAGGTGTTTAATTCTAAATATTTTGCCATGTATTAAACAGAAATAGAACTTAGAAAATTGCGATCAATTAGAAAATATTTCATTAAAAGAAATAACAAGAGGAAAAGAAATTTTTTTGATTTGTAATGTTAACTTTAATTATTAATTTTAAATTTTATTCCATTTAAAATGAATCTTATATTTTTATTTTTAACTTATCTTTATATTCTTTTCTTAAATTTTAAATAAAAATATAAATCATAATAATGCATATAATGGTAATTAAAAAAATATACCTGATGATTCCATAATAGACTAGGAGAAGTGTGGTTTTTATTGAACTTGTGATAAAATAATTTCCAATTTGCTTGACTTTTAATTCTTTCTCTACGTCTTCTTAATACAATTGGACGAGCTTGTAATTTATCTTCTTTTCTTTCCAAGCCTAATGATGCTCCCCAGTGACCCAAAGCAATTTCAACTTCTTTCTCTAATGTGCGAAATTTTCTTTCTAGAGCTGCCAAGTGTGGATTTCGTTGATTTTTGGCTGCATGATCTTGAGCAAGTTTTAGATTATCTCTAGTAATTAAATGATCTTCATTTTCATCCATTTCTACAGTTTCACTTGATTCCAAAAATCTTATTAAACCTGATGGCTAAATAATTAAAAAATATTATTAAAATTATCCTAAAAATATCTTTGAAACTAAAAAAAAAATTTACCATTAATCGGGCTAATAAGTCCATAGCAATAGTATTATTAGTGACCCATAATCCAACCAAATGCCTAGAAAGCTGTCTATGTACAAGCATACGTCTATTATCATCACGAGTAAATAATGCTGTTAGTAAATGACTAGGTAATGCTGCTTCGGCCAATGCTAATTCTTGCATTCTTCCAGATATTTCAGCATCACCTTCTTCTATTATAGCTCTCATAACTAATCCTGCACCTTTTACAACAGTTAATGATGGATGCTACAAAATAAAATTCAAAAATTTAAATTAATTACTGACATTATTAATTAATAAACATTAATTATTTTATAATATGTAATATAGTTATTTAAAGTCATATTATATTATTAATTACAATATTTAAAAATACAAAATAAATTGATCAAAAATTACAACACATTTATTTTATTGGTCATTTATGTATTTAATTATTCATATTAAATTACTTTTATAAATATATAGTTCATTTTTAAATTAAAATAAATATATAAATGCGTTAATAATATTTAATAAATTAAACTAAAATGTTCAACATTCAATGTATATATTTTAATGCCTATGAGATAATTATTTTATTCTTAATGAAGAAACATTCTTTAGATACCAACTTTTAAATATGAAATTACTTACCTGGAAAAGTTGAAATAAATATCTTCCCCGCTTTGCTACCAATGCTAATAATGTATCAAAATGTGTACCATCAGTTGTTTCACTATAGGGAACACAAAGTGCAAAAGTAAGAATATCCAACATAGCAGATACCACTAACGCCCCTGTTCCACGTTTCTTAGAAAAAAAGGAGGCATTGTTAAATTTAGTTATTTTACTTAGATTGTAAGGATATAAAACTTACTATATGTTCAACCCACATATCAAGCAATGATTCTAAAAAGCTAGAAGTAGATAAAAGGGATGATTTATTGAGTTGCTCTTGCCTTATATCACTGTCACGATGCATAGGTTGCATGAGAGTACATATCATATCTAAAGCAGCATGAGTAATAGCTTCATGATCCCTTTTTAACGCTCGAGTTACTTTTCTTCCAAGTTTGTCTTTAAGCCTAGAAAATATATTATTTTAATTTGTGCAATAAATATGTATAGCCATTAAAACACAAATATTTGTCTGGTGTGCTTTGTAGAACAAATACAATTTTACAATTGAAAAAAAAACTTTATTTAACTTGAAAACAATTTTTATTGGTTGTAAATTTGACAATAATGAATAAGGAGAAACAAACTATATTATAGTTGATATGTTTTTAGCTAATCATATTTGTTTAAACTTTTACACGAAAAGAAGAAAATAAAGACTCTTCATTTTCTCCAAATGACTTAAAACATAATTATCAACATAGGCAACTTGCACACATATCAAATAATATTTAATCGTAAAGATGACTGAAAACATGCAATGCATTGAAAAATAAGAAGCGAATGACATTAATTGGTGTATTTCAAAATCATTAAATCAACATGTTGATGAATTTGTGATTAAATCATTTTATCATTAGATAGTATAAAATATAAATTTACACAGATTTCTTTATTTCAGATATAGCATTAAAATAAAGTATCCAAAGATTATTATCATTGGCTAATATCTCTAATTAACAGATAAATGTTGTTTAGATATATATTATTTTCTTAACAAATTACAATGTACTTTAAATTAGTGTTTGAATTATATTAATATTAAATTACTCAATGAGAAACAATTGGTTCAAATATTTCTCCCAATCCAATCATGACTATTTAATTAATATTATGGTTAATCATTTGCTATATATAGTTTGTATCAATAATTTGATCAACTCATAATAAATCAATAAATATTTAGAGTACGAACCATCTGCTGCATATATGCAAACATCTATTGTTACACCAGAAAAGCATGTAATTATTTCGTACATTATTATCTATTAGTAGATCCAAGTGCAATAAGGTTATTGTTATATAATAATGTTGATTTTTAATGGTAAAAAATGGCATCAAATTGTTTAGAACTTAATATTAGAATAATATAAAATACAGCTTGCATATGAAAAACATAATTATATACTACGTACTCTGGTAACATGATAAAAGTAGAAAAGCCAGCTTTAGTAGCAAATAATCTTCTTAAAGCATGAAATTGGGCCTCTAGTTCATGAACTGGAATCTCATTCTGATCACCTTGATGAGCAATTATTGATGTAAGAGCCATGACTATTAATTTTTCTTTATTTTCGGTAAATAATTTCTATAAATTAAGAAAATGAACATGAAATTATTTTCATTAACTGATAGTTAATGATTCAACTAGATAAATAAATCAGCTAAATAAAATATGAAATACTTAAAGCAATTAAAACAAGTTAGAAGCTAGTAATCTTATTATTAAATGATAAAAGAATAAAATTAGAAAAAATATAATTTTATTGTTTTAAAGTAGACCCAACATTACACAATAAACATTGTCATAATAAGTTTAATTATTGAATAAGCATATTTTGAAGACATTTTATTTGGTAAGTAGTGGTTAAATTATCTTATTAGGAACCAGAAATGATTGTGATTATATAAAAGGTCTTATCTTTAAAATACATAAATACTAAATATATAATTGTATTCATGTTTTTCTTAGTTAAAATTGTTCATTTTGTATTCTTTTATGATGAAAAAAAAAAGTAGTTTTTAGAAAAAAAATAAAAATAAAAAAGTTGTACCTATTGTAAAGCAATTTTTATTTTTATTTATAGTTGTATTACTTACATCTTCAGAAACAGAGTGTATTAAGCCGCTATACTCTATATTAGCATTAAATCTATCCAAAACTTCAGCAAATGATTTTCTAGGTGGAGGTTCTTTAATACACTTTAAATGATTAGATTCAATCTAAACAATAAACAAAGAGTACATTTTAACAGAAATTACTTAGAAAATTGTTTAAACCATCTTACTTCTTGATCAGGTGATACATTAAAAGGTATAAGTCTTTTATCTCGAGGAGTAGGAGATAGTTTTACATGTATATGATGATTTCCAGATGATCTTACACTATCTAATAAAGTAGCCAGAAGGGAATCTCTATAAATTTAATAATTATTATTAATATGTAAAACATTAATTAGATGAATTTACTAAGTACCTATTGGTAGCAGTGTAAGAACGACATGATGAATCTGCATATTCAATACAAAACTGTTGTGCATCAACTGGATCTCGTATTAAAGCAAACACAGATGACAAAGGTCTTAGTGTGACAACTGTGTATGTTTGAGGATCTCTCTCCAGTAAACAAACTTCACTTAAGCAAAGTAATCTCCTTTGTGGACATTCTTGGTGTCTAGGAACACCAATTTTTTTTACTTGAAACTCACAGACAGATGTAACATGTTCATCTGAACTATATCGTCCTAGTCTTTTGGTCAAAAAATCATCATGTGTTATGCTATGTCGGAAAAATTCTATAGGTATTTGTAAGTATATCATAGCTCTTTCTTTGACTTTTTGAAATATTTCTTCTCTATTAGAGCTGATGAATAAATGCTAAACCATTATAAATTATAAATTAATAAATACTAAACTTAAAATGTTTGCATTTTTACCATTCTTCCATAAGGTCGTGATATAATAACAAAACCTCCGGGGATATCTTCAACATGCTGCAAGGCTTCTATATCCTTATATCGATAACTAGCAAGAACTTGAGCAGTTGCAGTATCTAATTGATCAATAGAAATAGGAGTGACATTTATAGTTACTGGAAGTCGAGTATCAGACCAATGGTACTTCAGAGCTTCATAATTCTAAAACAATGTATGTTTTAACAAACAAATCTAAGATTTTTTATAATAATATCAAAAGTTATCTATTTTTGTAGCATACATAAATTTCTTCTTGGCCACGTTCAGAAAATTGATGTCTAAACTTGAGAGCATCAGTTAATAAATTTGAACGAAAATCAGTTGAAAATTTAAATTTATCAAGTTTATTTTTGTCTCGAACAGATAACACAAAACCACCTGCATTCTGTGGATCCACTTGTATAGATATTATTTGATTGTATGAGTATCGATTAGTTATTTCTAAGCTATTTGGATTGTATGTTGTGATGCCATGAGTACCAACACTAAATATTCTTTTATATCTGAAAAAGATAAAATATTTTAAGTGGAATAAATAATACTGTACTGTACTGTTATTACATACTTGCCCCTCCAAGAGTGTTTTGTTACAAAGTAACAAACAACATCTGTGTTATTTGGAATGGGTAACATGTTATCATCTAAAACAGACAAATGCATTGTAATAAACAGAGGATGTCATAAAATAATGATCAAGCAATTGATATACATATAGGGTGTTAAATTTATAATGAGTATTAATTAAATTATAATGTAGTTAGTTTTAAATTTTTATACATACACAAATTATATATACAAGTGGCTAAATGGTTTCAGAAAATAAAAGAATAGATAAGTGCACAAAAAATAAATTGATAAACAATGTATAGATAAAAAAATGAGTAGGTAATTGTAAAGTAAAATGTACAAAAAAAAATTACAAAATATTAAAAATATTTAGAACAGAAGATTGCCTATATTATACATAGATATTAAAATAGTTATTTTATATTTATAATAATAAGTAGGTACTACTAAAAGTATTTCTTTGTTAAGTTATAAACATTTAATAGTATGAAAAATATTTAAAAACAATTATAGCCATTAAATTGAACTATATTTTAGATTGTAATCATTATAGGTAATATTTTGCCAATAAAATACTTAAATTTTGTTTAGTTTACCTACCAATTTGATAATTTAGAAAAAAACATTTTTAGTGTAAATCTAATATTTTTGGTTTATTTATTAACAATTAAGATTAAAATTATAAGGATATAAAAATGAATAAAAAATGTTAATTCTCATTATTTTTAAATAACATAACAATTAATCATGTATTATTATTTAAATCAATATTCGTAACTATTTGGACAATTAAATCTAATCTTAAACAGAAATTAATACCTAGCACAATAAAAATATATTTTAAAAAGAACCATCCAATATATTAAGCAAAATCAAAAATGTCATTGTTTCAATCTGATCAATCTATACCTATCATAACAAGAGCATAAAAGTACAAAAAAGCTTATAAAAATATAATATCATACTTCCTGGCATTGAAAAGTTTTGGGAGTACAGCTTCTTAAATCATAATATAGCAAAACGCAAACTCTTGAATCACAATAAGTCAAATGTAAATTTGACAAGGGTTAATATTGAAACACGTTGAATAATAACACTAAACAAACACTAGTTGTTAGCACTTAGGAGTTAGTAGTTTAATTTCAACATTTATTTTTATCAAGAAACATATTACAAACTTTTAATCGACGGTACAACACTACGGTCTACGACAATCGCAGATTGATAATAATATTTCAATGGTACCAAACAGTAAAAAAAGTTTTGATACTACTAGAAAATAAACGGTTATCAGATAAATCAGTATATTATCAGTAAAATAATTATCATCACAGAATAATATTATCATGATATAAACATAGATAATATATTATCTATGGATACAAAATATTATTATAAACGCTCGACTTAGAATAAATAACAAATTATTTTATCACTAGCCGCCAAATATAATTTAAATTTCTTATTATTTTTTTTTTTTTATATAATATTATATTGTTCATTGTGCATTTATGCAAAACATTATGCAAAAAAGAATTATTCAAATGGATGATATTAAAAGATAAATATAATTTTACATAATAAAAAAAAAAAAATGAATAACTTGGCAACTTGAGTATCTTATATAGACTATAAAGTTATATAATTAATACTAAATACATACATACATATGATATACTATTGTAATATTGTATACATATTATATACCTATATGATGGGCGAGGCGATAAAATATTTTGAAATGAAAAAATGAATTTAATTTAAATTTTATGAATATTAGCTCTGGTACAATAATATTACAAAATAAAGAAGAGCTTTTATCACAATAATTTTAGGGCAGAATTTAGGTAGCACTACACTGAATCGAATCGGTCTACTAGATCAGCAGTTCTCAACCTTTTGATATTCACGTACCATCTACATAATTTGAATATTTTTACGTAAGTACCACCTGATCATTTTTTTTCTTTGTTGCTTATTAATAATGTATACGCGGTTTATGTTTTTTAATAAAGTGAGATTTTCTTCGCGTACCACTAGTGGTATGCGTACCATAGGTTGAGAAGCGCTGTACTAGATAGTCTACCTACATTGTAGACGACTATGTATATATGTTACTATTATTGCTATCGTCGTTATGACACGTCACCATACATTAAGAGCATTGCTAATACATAAAATAATAATAATAATTTAACCAAATGCGTGACCTATAATAATAATTATAAAATACAATTTGTTTAAATAATCATTATCAAGACCGGATTATGGTCATAATATAAGGAGAGCTATTACATTTTGACATTTTGTGAGGACCTTCGCCCAAAACAATTTCATTATTTTATTCAGGTTTAGTAATTTATGTAATACATATTAATTAAAATACCTAAGTATAGTATATTTTTATATTGCAGTATAGACAGTATAGTATTTATAAATTATAAATTATAATAATGTTTTATTTATTTTATTATGCAATTATGATATAAAAAGAAAAAAGTGAGTTGACGTATTATGGCCCCTTTCAACTTAAGGCTTGGGGCTAAACTCTGATAATCCACCTCCCTTGGTCCATCGCTGATGGATATAATAATTATTATAGGGCTCGGGTTTTGTAGCAAAATAAATCCTTAAAAAAGCATTTTAAGTAGCCAAAAAAAGCAAAAAAAAAAAAAAACATTTATTAATATTTATTCAAAAAAAGCAAATTTCAATTACACATAAAATTAAATATTAAAAAAAGAATTTATGACCATATATTTAGTCAAGTTATTTTAAACTATACATCTATACCTCACTGATTGTTGATTGACATTTACAAACCAACTAAAGTATAAGAACGTGCAATAAAAATACACAGGTATAATTTAGATAATTTCCCCGTTCCTTGAGTCGTAAATACAACTATAGATAATTGTAGATAAAACTATTTCGGCACAATAACCACAGTTATTTTATCAGCTATATATTTATTACTGTTTTTTACTACTTTTTTTAAAGGTTTTATAATTTGTGGTAATAATAATATAGCCCAAGACGTATATAATATACATAGAAAAAGCTACGTTTTCAAGAAATATGTAAAAATCAAGAAAAAATAACCAAGTAGGGGGAAAAGCAATAAAAAGCAGGTTTTGTGGAAAAAAGCAAATAAAAGCAAAAAAAAGTTTACTTCATTAAAATCAGAACCATTCAAAACATATTCATATATATAAGAATTATCTTTGTATCACACTCCCCTCAAAAGAAGCATTTGCTACAAAATCCGAGCCTTATAACATAACATTCTGAACTGAATACAGTTTATAAAACACTTAATATTATATATCTTTATAAAAAAAAGGGTAGGTAAATATAAGTACCGCTTTGCTGTATATTAGATATCGAGTGGGTCACTATATTATAAATGTACTAAATTTAAATTTAATAATTTAATGATAATATAATATCATTGTATTCGAAAAACGATTCTGATTGGAAACGGTCTATCAGCCAGTATTATTATGTCATGGTGTGTTTATTTGATAAACTTGAATTCATTTGTTTTACTTTAAGTATTAGTATTATAGTAGGATGATATATTTTTTCTCGAAAATATTGCATTTATTCTATTATTATTAGTACCTATTTAATTATTATAATAATAAACATATTTTATTCCATAATATACTTACCTATATGACTTAAAATATAATAATATTTATAATGGTAAATATCGTAAAATAGATAAAATAGATTCATATAATAACTATAAATAGATAATATTTTAAATAAATAAATCTTATATGTTACTGTGTAGTGTGTATAGTAAAATTTATAAAAGTTTCCAAGAATACATTTTTAAATTGTGACAAAATAATTAATATATTGTTATCTATCAAACTGGAACTTAAAAATAAAATGTCTATAAAAATAATTATCTATAATCTATGGTTTCAGAATAAAATACGAGTGCTTATGAAAAATCATGTATATAATTTTCAAAAATTAGATACAAAAATACAGTTTTTATAAATTCTTAACTACAAAATAGTTGACATTTTTATTGTGATATTTTGATTAAATTTGTCCAAAATCTAGGTTAGGTTATAATTTCTAACAATATACTTCTAGGAACAATTCTCATCTACACGACGGAAAACCAAAGGATAGGTTGTGGGTAGCTGGTAACCGGCAGGCCGCCATGCTACACAATACATATTAGCGGTAAATAACTAATCCTCTTAAACGCAACATTTTTTAAAATCAAATTTATAATTAGAGGAACCAATATTCCAAATTTCAAGTTCGAACGTTATGTAGTTTTTGAGATACAGCGATCAGTGAGTGAGTGGTATTTGGCTTATTTTTTATTATATAAATAAATTATTATATTCAAATTTGAACAATGCACCAATGCACCTATTTTGCCTATACAATACGCCGAGCAACACTTATTTGTTAGCACGAAGTTTATTAAAATAATATTATTAATTTTTTTTTTTAATTAACACCTCCTTGGCTCCTTAAACCTTATTATTGGTATTTACAATATTTTTTAGCATTTTCTTTAACTAACACGGATGATAAGTATTAAACATTTTTAATTAGGTGTATAGTTAGTCTTAATAAGTTACTTTCAAGCGATATGGAAATTAGAATTAAATAAGTTGATCAATATGATAATATACTCGTATAATTATACATTTGTACTATTAAAAACACTTTTGAAGTTTGAACATTCACAGTACGTTCTTAAACTCTCTATTTCTATTTCTCTCACTATCTATTGTATTTAAACATGAAAAAATATAACAGTGATACTATAGACTACGATTCAAGAATAAAACTGTTTTTAGAGACTTGCCCAAGGTGTTTAAAAAATGATTGAAGACTGAAGTCATTGTAAAAGCAGTGTGATTACAACAGTGGCCCAATAAACATTTTTTTAGAAATATATTTTCTTTTATCAAAATAAGGAGTTATACCGCAACTTGTACATTTAAAATTTCATTCTAAAAAAAATTTAAATAAACTAAACTTATACTGTAATAGTGACCTCATTAATTTTACAAAGCTCTTAATAATATTATAATATCTAGAGTTAAATACAAATATTATGTTATGTGAAGATTAGTATTCGGTCGATCGGAACTATAGAATAAAAATTGATTTTTGAAGAGAAAAGAATCGACACCTGATATTCAATTATACGCAATAGGTATAATACATATTAATGATGCGCATCGACGAGTCGTGCAAATTTGTAATGCGCTCTAGAACAAGTGAATATTCTCGCAACTATCGATTTTAACTTACCATATATTATAATGATCACTTATTGCAACCAATTGTGTTGGCCAATATTTAAAATTCTAAAAAAATAAATACGTTACAAATCTCTTATGATGGGGACCCCAGATTTATAATAACGTCGATTTAATATAACGGGGCCTTGACTGCTAAAAAGTAAATACATAAGGGTTGTGAAAAATGAACAAAATTTTTGTGGTAAGGACGGTATTGGTTGCGGTTAGTCGGATACGCCGGAACTGATCCTGTGTTGTCAATGGACGATTGACCAAGAACGCACAATGAGTCAATGGTGTTTTTATGTATAATATTGTCAGGCTTGTTTATAGTTACCCTAAAATGATACACTAATGTCTATGAAATTATAGGCCTGCCGTACGGCTGGTTTGACGTCAACTACCGCGAGCGTCCTCACGGCCGCATTAAATGGTTTGGTTGTATAAATATAAAATAAAGTCAACCCTGTAGTAACAAGGTAGAAGCTAATCTGAACACTGAGCTCTATCGATGGACGTACCATCCACCGGTTTTCTCCACGTTGAGTGCAATTATAGCCAATAGCTGCAGCAGTTTAGAGGCAGAACATCCTTATCAACTCATCATGAAATAACTGGTATAGCCGGTATAGGTAGGTATATGTATTATAATCATGAAGACTAGAATTATTAATCTTCATGATTATAATATTAATCTGCTTACGAGCTATTTTCATCACGATGATAGAAAAATACATATAAATATATTATACATTAATTACCTACAGTACCTACTACTCAAGGTTTATAGATTATAATATATAATCTATAAAACTTGCCTACTACTTACACAATGTATACGTTATTCTTATTTTCGTCATGGATTAATTTTATAAGTGTTAAAATATTCAAGAACTACCTATATGAAATACATTTTTAATAATAAAGTAGGTAGGTCAGCGCATTTCGGTGGCGGATGTCTGTCCATCATCCTTTCGGTCCTCGGTCAGGATACCTAGTGTAATTTTACTGTAGCCTGTATAGGTATTAGATTTAAATGCAATGATTGCATTCGATAAAAAACGATTCTAAGCGGACACGGGGGGATCTTTTTTTATTTAATTTTATTCGTTTCTATGGTGATTACCGATTGGTGATAAACAAAGCCGTAATTACTAATTAGTCGTCCGTAATTATTTAATATTACAAAATCGTGATACCGTACATTTTTCTCCTTTAACCGCTTTTATTTCGATTACCATTTCGAAAATCCATAAAATGACATCTTTAAAGTATCAGCTCATGAACATTACCTTTCAGAAAATATGCTACACTTCTAATTTTGAGCCAATTTAGGGGGAAAAAAAGTGTTTACAGAATAAAAAATAAATAAACATCATTGTACAACCTGCAATACATTCCTCGCTCCGCTCAGAATCTAAAAACGTATATTTAACAATAAGGCTCTAATTCGAATTAACAATGAATATGATGCAGTTGAGACTAAACTAAAACTATTATGTTACATAGAAAATAAAATAAATCTAAATTATAGATAATTAAATTACAATAGATAATATTATGTATTGATAAGGATTTTTTTTTTGTGCGTAGGTATAGTAAGTACTAAGTAGTAACTCGATTTTTGCTCGATACCTACCTATTGTTTAATAAAATATTAATTATTTTAGATATGATAATTTATTTATTCATCAATTAAAGTATATGCAGTGGCGTATTTAATCTTTCTTTCTGGGCGGTGATGGCTACTAAAAAATCAATGTATCAGGTTAGGTATATGGAGAATTTTATCAATTATTTTTTATTTATAGTAATGATCGGTATTGTGTGGGAGAGGTGGATTTATGAGTCAGGAAAAAATGTGTGCTCTCCTCGTCATTTCTCCTAAACATAACACTGTGATTATTATATAAGTATTTTATTTAATAAATACTTATATTTTATTACAAAAAGCTTTGTATAAATAATTAGGTAGGTAACAATTTAATGTGATTCAAAAGATATGTAGGTATATTAAATAACTAAGACGTTTTGAAAATTATTGGTTCCTAGTCCTAAATATTTGTTTTATTGGGAATTATTGAATAAAGCGGATAAGTTTTTGTATAAATTAAAAATTTACAATAAATCAGGAAAACAACTGTTATGTATAACAGGCAGCGAGAAAATATAAATTCATTAAAATTGTTTTTTAAAGAACTAAATGAATGTTGTGAATTGTGATATAAATTTTTTGTTGGCTAAATGACTTATCCAAGATTGCTTGGAAAATGTTTTTCCAGTTCTCAGATCCAAAGGAAGAAATAATGCTAATCCAGATGTAAGTATCAAAATTTAAGTTTTCAATGCAAATGTTAATTTGTAATCATTATTAACTCCATCTACAGGAGGAAATTATGAAATTGATGCATGTCAATTTCTAACAAAACTTTATGAAATAAAGATGTTAGATTTAAAAATGAAAACAACTGTAAATCAAACACATCAAGTTAATGACAAAATAGATGAAAATTACATAGGTACATAGTTTAATGGACAACTTTTTATCACCAATTAATATACAAAGTATGCTTATGGAAGAACATAATTCTTCTACAGGAGCATATCTGACTGGGTGGGTAGGTATGAAGTAATTTAGAACATTCAGATTGTATTGACAAATAGCTAAAAGAAAAAGTAAAGATTATTCAGTAACCTATAGTCAAGATGATATTTTTAGATATTAAAAGTTATGAAAACTCGGAAGTTATATCCACTTGATGCACCCATTGATATTGATTATAGTAAAAGATAACATCATTATTTAATTCAAATATTGAACAATAATATTGTTGTTGGAATCAAAAAACCACATAAAAACCAGAAAGGTAAAACTTATTGAAATAGTAGGTATGTCAGAACCACAAAAGAATAAAGATCTTTATTCTTCATGGTCAGAACATTACATACTTGCTAAACATGTAAATAAAAATTCATTGAGAAAATACGTCATGATTTAATAAATGCTCATGTAAAGCATTTTAATAAAACTGCAATACAGCATAATAAAGTGAAAACTAAAAATAAGTAATTAAAGAAAATAGACCATTAATTATAACTAAACTTATTACTTTAGTACCTATTAGTATCTCTACATAATTAACTAGACGTTATTTTATTATGGAGTAATAACATATTAAATTAAAAAAGTGTATTAATACCTAGGTATAGATAATTACATTATTAATATATTACTAATTACATAGGTATTATTTGTTTTTTGTTTATTTAAATATAGGTATGTGTCATGCGATGAATATGTTTTCAAACTTGTTTGTCGAATATCTACCCTGCATATTATCAAGTTCAAATTTTTTTGTATGAAATATTAAGCAATTTTATAGGAATACTGAATTGTTTTAACCATAGACTTATAATATATTATAAGTACTATTATATATTATACGTATTATTATGTATTATAAGTCTATGGTTTTAACTTACGATTTACGACTTCTAATTGATAAAATGATTTTATTTTGTGCATGAAAATTTGCTATTTTGATCAGTATTACCTACCTACAACCTAGACTCCCAAAATAATACAAAATAGATTGAAGATTTATATATTGTTTTTTAAATCATAACTGTACAGACTACAGTTACATAAACAGATAAATTCCATGGATAATAATACAATACAATTATTATGACAAAACACAGACGTACAAAATACAAGGTTACAAATTTAAAAATAGTAGGTATAAGACTACGTCACTGTGAATATAATATGAAAGCAATGTATTTATGTATATCAGGGGTTCTACATAGGCAACCTTTATTGAATCGTGGGTAACGAATTGTAACAATAATATTATTATCATTGAGTTTCTCGTATTATCATTTACAATATCTGGTAGGATTAAATTAACTTTAAAAGTTTAAAATGTTACGTTATGTTTACCTAATTTTATAAATAATACAACAGTGGTAGAATAAAGAAATTAACATTCTATACGATGACTGAATCAATAGACAAATCTAAAAGAAAACAATTTGGTAATAGGTTTTTAAAAACCGATGATGACGTTTTTAAACATAATGCATGGTAAGAATGATTTATAATCTTATGGAAATTTTTGACTAAGTTTTAATACTAAATGCTATATAAATTTAATTTTTAATAACTACCTATTATATAGAAATTAAACATTACCTACTTTTAAATTATATTCGTAAGTATCCAACTTACTTGATAAATTTACCTCTAAGTTCTAGTAAATTAATAATAATTTTTATTTTTAGGGATAATGTAGAATGGGATGAAGCACAAGAAACAGAAGCTCTGTCACAAGTAGGTGTGCATATGAAGAGTAAAATGCCTTCAGAAAAAGCTGCTGATTTAGAAAACCATGCTGATGAATATTGGAATAAATTTTATTCTGTCCACCAAGAAAAGTATGTATTATTAATATAAATTTAGATATTACTATTCTTTCAATCTCCCTTAGGTGGATTGTTCAATTAATTTTCGATAGAATTATTTTTTATACTTATGAATTTTAATAGTGATTTTATAAATTATTAGTTTATCTTTTGTATATTTATGGTATATTTACAAAGACCCAATTGTTACAATTTAAATATCTACTTTTTTTAAAAATATTTATTTCAATTCCACCATCAAATGTGTCATAAGTTCGTTTTTATTTTCACCTTTTGAATATAATTTATATTTTTTTATTCAGTACATTTCTTTCAGTTATAATTGTTCTGAGAATATGTATTAGGTATATGCCAAAATATATCAGGGTCTCAATAATAAGTATTTGTATGTTATAAATGTTATAATTATGGAACGGTGATTGATTATTTGATTATATTGATAAATTATTATATTTTTAGTATGTATTTATTTATTTAGTATATTATGTGTTTTGACTATTTTAATACAAATTAAAATTTTTTTTAATCTATTTTATTACAAATATTTTATTTTTAGGTTTTTTAAGAACAGATGTTGGTTGTTCACTGAATTTCCAGAGATAACTTCACTTAAAAATGAAAAATCAAGTTCTATTTTAGAAGTGGGATGTGGAGTTGGAAATTCGGTCTTTCCCATATTATCACACTGTGTAGATAACAATGTACACGTGTACTGTTGTGATTTTTCTTCAAATGCCATAAAAATCCTAAAAGAAAATTCAGAATATAACGAAGAACATTGTACAGCATTTGTATGTGATATAACTAATGATGAATGGAATCCTCCATTTGCTTTGGAGAGTTTGGATGTTATATTATTGGTTTTTGTTCTTTCCGCTATACAACCAGAAAAGTGTGATATATTAATATATATTGAGTTAAAGAAATATTCTACAATACTTATTATAATTTGAAATTACTGTGTTATAGGTTAAAACATGTAATAGGTAAGTTTTATCAGTACTTGAAACCAGGAGGTATGGTATTGTTTCGCGATTATGGCAGATATGACATGGCACAGCTAAGGTTTAAAGAAGGAAGATGCATATCAGAAAATTATTATAGCAGAGGTGATGGAACATTGGTATACTTTTTTACACAAGGTATAGTTACAATTACTAAACTATTTGAAATTATTGTTGAATTTAATATAAATACATTTTTAATTTCTTGGATTTTTTCTTTTTTTTTGATATTGTAATTGCAGTTAAAATTAAAATTTTAAAACACATTTATAAAAAAGTTTATTACTGCACTAATTGTACTCAATATTAATTATTGAGTTTAAAACTGTATAAAACTAATTAGGATTTTTGCAGAGTTTTGTTTTTTAACTGATTTATTATAATAAATATTCTTTCCTAATATATGTTGTTAAAACTAACAATTTTCCTATTTTTTTTAGATGATGTTCAAAAATTGTTCCTAGAAGCAGGCTTTGAACAAGTTCAAAATGTTGTTGATCGTCGTATGCAAGTAAATAGAGGTAAACAGTTAAAAATGTATCGTGTTTGGATTCAATGTAAATATAAGAAACCAATATTGTAAAAAAACTTTGAATATATTATGTTTGACTAAAATTGTATATCAAATTTTATTTTCTATTAATTCCTATTTTCTTTAAGCAATAGTACTTAATATAAATTACAATTTAAAATTTTGAAAAACATATAAATATGAACGTATAATAGAAAATTTGAAACTAATATTGTATTTATTTTTTTGCTCATATTAATCATACAAAACATTTTAAGCTACAAAAAGATGATTCCTGATTAAGTTTGAATGTACATTCAAATATTTTATGAAACATTCTTCTTTTATTTAACCTTTATTTTTATGTGTTAGGACATATTCTCTATTTTAAAAGAGAAGAGTTCAAGCAAAACAAATAAGTCATATCATGATGAACTTTATCTATATTTTTTCTCATTAACACTGTTGTAGTCTATTACTTGAATTTTATTGACTATAAAATTTAAAAAAAATATGAAGTCACTTATAAAATATAAATGATTTATCTTATACTACCTAATCGTATAATAGTATACACACCAGCTATATAATGAGATAAAATAATAAAAATAAATAAATAAATTACAATTTTTTTATAATTATAACACCTACATTTTTGCATTATTATAATTTGAATACTGTATATCAGTCAAAAGAAAGCACTGGTAATTTCCCATATTATATCTGCTTAGTTCAAGAAAATAAATCTAAAATTATTAGTTGTTTGAAAAATAATACATATTATTTTATTATTGCTAAAACAATTTCAAGAATTATATACTTAAAGTACCAAAATATTCTAATTTTAAAACAGAATGTATATAACCATTATTATATATGTTGTTATGTAGATTTTACAAGTATTTGGCAATCAACTATAACCATTTAAAAAGTGTCATTCAATATTCTGTAATAATTTGTTGTTAAAATAATTCAGTAAAACCTATACTTAACAGAATCCCTACAAGACAGAATCTCCTTAAAATAAAAAAATTACAATAGTCTCACATACTGAAATCCTTTATAAAAATTAACTGAAAAATAAGTTGGTATTGAGTGTTTCTGTTATAAAGTAATTTTTCTATAATAATATAAATGATGATTCAAATACACTAAGGTATAATATAATCAACAGTGTAAAAAAATAAAATTTAGATCAGTACATTTTATTTTAAATAATGAGTACATTATATTAATTATAATCTAAAAATAATTGAATTGACGCTTACAATAATATAAATTGGAAAAATATTTTCACAGTATAGCAGTAATATTTTTATGCATTGAAATTTTATTATAATTTTTTTATAATTTATAAATATATATAGTATTGTTTCTTTTAATAGGTTTTGATTGTCACTAAAATGTTCAAGTATAATATCCATACTCAAGGCTGAGTATTAAGTTAAAAATTGTTTGTTGAATTTCATCATTAATTAAATTATGAAAGTACCTACATAAGACAAATATATTTTAAATTATAAGACCTATATTGTATTAATATGCTATTTTTTAAGTTTTAAATAAGGTATATAATTCAAAATTACATATTTGTACATGAAACAATAGTGTAACTGAATTAATTTAAGTTACATTTTTTAAAATAACTTATAATTTTTACAAGTCTGTAAAAGTAACTTTTAACTTAACTTTCATTTTTCTATATTAACTTGGGTTGAAAAAATTAATTTACGTGCTCAGCCTTGGCAATACATCGTTTTTAAATAATCTATTCTCATTTGTTTTTTATAAGTTTATTTTCAGTACTACTGTAATACACACTAATGCAATACATTTTTGAACATAAATAAATACCAGAAAGTCAATTTTAACTAGTTAATTTAATTAATGACAAATTAATAATTATCTAGAAAATAAATGATGGTTACAATAAATTTACCTAATATGTGTTTTGTGATGGTTATTCTAATTTAGTATTTGATATAGTTATATAAAATTAATGAAAAAAATATAATAAGCTACAATAATTGATATTAAAATTTATTACACTAATATTTTGCAAAAATTGATTTGTATTATTTTCATCCGTTTAATAACATTGATATATTTTTATGTCTTTGTATTTGATAAAACTAAAATTCTATTAGTATAAATTTCAATTTAAACAAAAATATTTTTAGTTTATTAGAAATGTTTACTAAAATATATATAATACATTTAGTAGGAGTCAATGCCTTTAAATAGTAACAACCAATACTTAAATACAAAAATGGAATAAAATAATTAGATGTTTTTGAGTTTGAACAGCAAAATAATAACTCAATTAAAATATAATACAAGATTACATAAATTTAAAACATAATTTGTATACACAAGAGAAGATAATTTTGCAAAAAAACATTAATTATCACAGTAGTGGGTATAAAACTAGAAACAAAGTGTTACTTCTTTATATATCTTAAATTATATTTTGGGCCCAATTTTGGCGGAACTTGTGTACAAAATGTGTCTAAAAGGCACTATGTGGACTTGTGTAAGACAAGTTCGATTTATTATAAGTTTCCTAAAAGCAAAACTATGTAAAAATACAATACATACACAAATTAATTTATAAAAATTTGTTTAATCAAATATATCAATTTTATAATTTTGGTTTAAATTATTTTTTGCTTATAATAAAACTTTGACCTATGTGATTCTATTAGATTTACTTAACAACCACTTAGGTAGAAGAAAATAAATTTTTTATCCCAACCATAAAAATCTGTGTGATATACAATAATCATACCTTTTATAATAAAAATACTTAAAGTAGCTGTGTACGTAACTTCTGAACTAGAATCATATGCAAAATAATTACCCTCCACAAGATTAATTTAAACTGATAGAAATTAATTGAAAACCAGGTTATTATAATTTTTGTAGGACAAAAAGAAACTACCATTTTATGGATTTCATGTTACTCAGTTCGTATTAAAATATTAACAACAACAATAAAAATAATAATAATAATAATAATAATAATAATAATAATATGTCACTTTGCTGTTAAAATATTTTTTCTGGAAAGCAAAAACTCCAGTTAAAATCAATTAAAAAAATTGTCGGGAGCTTGTCATCATTATTGGAAAAAATAAATCTTCAAGGCAATACGGGACCTAATTAATTACAATTGACTGGATAAGTTGATTGAAACTAAATAAATCTTGAATTTTTTTTTAAGTACCTATGGACTGTGTACTTTGTAACAAAATTAAAAAATAATACTATCAAGGGTCATTCATTGTGTACATAAATGCACCATCATTTTCCATTGCAGCCATTATTTCACTAATATAAGAAGCTACATCAACACTTTCAGCATCACTATGTTTTATAAATGGATGTTCTAGTAGTTTGTTGTATTTAGGCCTTTGATTTTCTTCCTTTATCAAACTACAAATAAAATGTTTACACATGTTAATAATTGCTTAATAATATTAACTTAAATTTATTTTTAATTACCAAGTATTTACGAAATTCACAAAATTAGGAGAAAAATTGTTTGAAGTCTGCAATCTTGGAGGATCTCCTTGAACAACCTGACACAGTTGTTCAAAAACAGAACTCCATCTTGGATATGGAAACCGTCCAGTAGCAACTTCTACTAGAGTGATACCTAAGGACCAAACATCTGAACGGACATCATAACCTCCTCGACCACGAACTGGATCGATTCTTTCCGGCTAAAATTAAATAGAATTATATCACAAATTATTTTTAAATGAATATTTTAAAAAAAAACATACTGCCATGTAAGGGCGGCAGCCAGCATCTCTAGTTTTTGCTATAGAATCGACTAATTGCCCTGAAATACCAAAATCACATAGTTTTATATTTCCTCGAGAATCCAATAGAATGTTGCTAGGCTTAACATCACGGTGAATGATTTTCAATTTTTCTTTAAGGTAATTCAATGCTTTTACAGTCTGAAATGTATAAGGATATTTAAAATGTTGTATTTAACATCAATATATTCAATTTACAATATAACTATTATGTATTTGTATGCAACATAAATTAATGATTACAGAATAATATAATTAATTTTCAGATAAATAAAAAATATATTTCATAATTTTATTTTATTATTTTCATTAAATTAAGAATTTCATTAATTTAGAATTTTTAAGTAGAGTCGTGCCAACAGAAAATTCAACTTTATTTTAGAAAATTGTTTTAAGATAATTAATTTATTTTTTTTACTTTAATATTAAATGATTTAATTTAATTTATACATTTTGATACACTACTTCATTAACCATGATCTTTAAAGCTAAGTAAACTCATTAATAGTTTTAATTAAAGCATTTTATTAGTGTAGGTAAATATTCAAAATAAAAAAAAAAATATTTGAGTAGTTATTTAGATTAAATTTATGTTTATAAAATATATAACATTTTAATAATAATAGATTATTTCAAACAAAATATTTAACACATTTCCATTTTCTTGAAATAATTAAATGTTTTAATGTTGATATATTGTCATTAACAATAATTTTCAAAGACAACAAATAATATATTATATCCTAATCATTTACCGCAACAGTTATTTTCCCCAATATATTTTCTGGTATTCGTTGATCTAACTTTTCATAGATATATTTATAGAATTTATCCAATGACGAGTCCATTAGTTCCATACAAATCCAACAATCCCCCTATTAAAAACAATACAAAATATTAATAAATATTAAAATTAAAATTAAAATAGTTTAAAATACTTCTTTGAAAAGTGCTCCATAAAATTGTACAATATAAGGACATTCATTAGATTTCATTACAACATCCAAATCCATTAGTAATTGTTTTTGTTCATTTTCATCAACAGTAGACCTTATCCTCTAATAATAAAACAAATAAAATTAATACAAATTGATCAAATTTCAATTTAAGTATATATTTATATTCATGGGTATGCACACAAAAGGGTAGTTGTTAATCTGTGAGCTCAACTTTTTTTCAAATATTAGACAATCTTATTTCTAGACTCATGACTGATGTTAATAAAAATCATTAAAAATAGAATAATAAGTAATAATTGACAAGTGTTGCAAAAATTCTTCCTGCTACAAACAGTCTGCCATCTGTGTACACCTATGTATAAGTTATAAATGAAATATTTAAATAATTTTAAATACCTTAACAGCCATTACTGTATCACTACTACGATGTAACATTTTGTTCACAGTTCCAAAACCTCCTCGGCCAATCTCTCCTAAATCTTGTAAATCATCTGATGTAAAATCATACACCTAAAAAATAAAATTGTATGTATAATTAGTAAACATGCAATTATTGTATATAATTAATTTTAAAAGTAACAACCTTGTTCTCAGAAAGTTGTAGTTTTCCAGTGGATTGTATTGTTTGACATATTTTTAGTCTCTCTCTATGAAAATATGTACAGAAAAAAAAATGAAGTACATCGTTTTGAAACATTAATGTATAATTATTAATTTTTAACATTTAAATAAGAAAACAATGATTCTTAATAAGCTCAGATACCAAGTAATTTTTTTAGTAGTATTAATTATGCACTACATTGACACAACAATCAATAAATCAGGTACAGGTCTCCTTAGCAAGGTATAGGTGGGATCAAGTTTTTAAAAGTTAAAAATTTCTTAGTTATTTAAATACACATATTTTTTGAATCACATTAAAATGTTACCAGATAATTTATACAAAGCTTTTTGAAATAATTGTAATAAAATATATGTATTTATTAAATAAAATAACAATATAACCACGATAGAATAATGACATATATTCAATTTATTAGTTATTACCCAGCATATGGCTTATAAAATAGCATATTAATGACTTGTTATGAAAGGAAATATTTAAAAAATAATTGCATAAAAATACATGTATCATTTATAGTAGAAAACTGAATAAAAAATACAATTTTATATGATAAAATAAGATATATTAAATTAAAAAAAAAAAAGAATTTATATATTTCATTTTCTTTATAGGTACCTACTAATATTTAATTTTTTTCTCGTATATTTTAATACAATAGCTTCATTTTATATTAACATCATTAGTTTTAAGTTCACTTCATATTTTTAAATTTGTATGGATTACACTATATTATCAAGAGTTTTTGAATAATAAAGTGTATATAGGTAGGTATTGAAACAATTTGTACAACTTTACTAGTTCGTTTATATTGTTTTTTAAAAATTAAAATACCTTACAGAACATATTGCTCTTCTATAACCATAAATCACTAGTTAGGTAAACAAAAACAACATTTAGGTCTAATCATAGTTGACAAAATATGCATTTTTAATGAAATCAAAAATAATAAAAAATTATTTATAATGTTACATATTTATGAAATTTGTGTAAAAATAACATAAAATATATAATAAAACACTGTCAAACTGGTTAATTATTTTCATAAATATAAATTGTTAATAATTAAGAAGACGTTTTACCAACATGTGTTGTTTTTATCTTATAAACATGTCATATAAAAAAATTGTGTTGTTTAGTAAATCCAATTGTGTTTTATTATCTTTATTAGTAGAACAAGTTGATATATTATCAAACTATCAATGTTAAAGTTTTTCAATATTTTAATTTTTCATTAGTACGCAAGTTATGAGTATTGTACGTATTCACGTTAAAAATGTTCATATCTAGTTTAAAAATTAAAATATCAAAGACAGTCAAAGCCTAACATAGATAATGTTCTTGTTTAACATTGATAATAGGCCAATTCACTCTAATGTTAAAATTAACAATACACAATTGGTTCTACTGAACACAAATTTGCTATGGTGTATGTTTGTTACACTAAAATAACATTGTAGATTAAATTTTTTCTTAACAACTACTAACATAGGCACCTTTTGGTTTTTTTTACTTTTTAGTTATTAATACTGAAACCAAAATTTAATATATTAAAAAAAAGCATTTTCAGTTGATGTAATCTTCTTATTAGTATAATTAGTAAATTTTTAAGACATTTAAAGAATTAACAAATTTTAATTTTAATTATTAATATTGAAAAATAAAAATATTATTCATCAAAAATGTATTCTTTAAAATATCATTATTGATATAATCTTACTACCACTGTATTTAGTCATACATAACATTATGTAAATTATAATCCTTATAAGTTATAATTAAAAAATGGTATTTTCTAGAATAAATTTATAAAATAATTATAAATTATAAATTTTTTTTGAATCATAACATTATTTAAATAAGGTATAAAAATTGAATTTGTAAAAATACATATTTTTTTTATATTTTAACTAAAAAAAAAAAACATTCCGCGATAATCAAGGATTATATTTTATATAATTAAAATATCATTTAAAATGATATAGATTTTATTTACATAATTTGTATGAAATTATTATACCCATAAAAAAGTTTTTCATTGTTTCTCTTTATTAACTTACCGTAATTTAGTACGTTCTATGGATCTGTATCTGTATACATAAAGAAAATATCTTTATAACACTAATATTTTAAAATAAAAATATAACTGTTAACGAACATTAACTATATTTTTAATTTAAGGTGTATGTTAACTAGTATTCTTTAATAAAAAAAAAAGCATCTTTAACCTACTATCTTATTAAGAATGGCGCAAAAGTTAACTTATTTCAATTTAGTTTTATATACAAACAAGTATTTCAAAATAATTAGAAAAATATTCTTTATGTTAAAAAATTTCAAATTGTATATTATAAATAAATATATATCTTTTAACTATAACATTTTTCTATGCTTTCTTTGATCAAATGAAAGCAAAACAACCAACTTTTTTACTACCTGGCTACATTTTTAAATTTTTAATTGTTGAGAATAGTTATTTTTGGGCTATAAATTCAAACATGTTTGATCAGCTGAAAGCCAAAACAACTTGAAATATGGATCTGACAATTATTGCTTCAATTAACATGTACACACTTACACATAAATTATAATATCAACAATTTGTTTTTTTTAAGTCCCGTCGATTTAGTTCTAGTATATGGATGTCTTAATCCAGTAAATTTATGTTTCAGTATTATTAAGCTAATTAGTAGTCAATATCAATTAAATCATTATCCTCCAGTATGTTTGATTATTTAACAGATTTATGAGTTAAATTTAAAAACTAGTAGAACAAGTGAAAAATTAAAAAGTTTTATCAATATAAATATTTCATTTTTAGATCAACTGTAAAAGTGAATTGTAATAAGATCAATAGAATATTCACCTAAAGAAAATAATATTTTTGATTGAATTTAAGAGAATAAAATTGTTTTCAACAATTATTAAATTTCTAATATTGGTTATTCAATAACATTTTTATTTTAATTGTGTCCTAGTTACTTAGTTTATCTTTTTACAAAGACACTTGTATAATATCATTTCAACTACACAAAAATAATTACTTATTTTACTACAAGGCCGTTTAAGAAGAAAAATGATAATTTTTAATCTTTTATGTGATATTTATTTTATGAAAAAAGATAAAACATTTTAAAGATTGCTAGAAAATATTAAGTACATAAGTGTGAATAATAAATACCATAATATATTATATTCTTCAGTAGTAAAATAAAATTGATTAATATTATTATTTTAAGAATCTAATACCTAATTATTAAGGTTAAGATTTTAATATTTTCAAGCTATATTATATGTATTTTTATTTCACAGATTTATTTAATTTGTGCTTTTAGTTTTTACAAATTAAAATTATTAATTTTTTTAATTCAAACCGGTTTTTTGATAATATAAGTATATTTTAACCATCTATATATATTGTTAAAATGCTTAATGAATAACAATATTCATGACTTGAATACATATTAAAAAACAGTGAGTGAATAACATTTTTTATAATTAACAAGGGTTTCTTTAATACATAATAACATTGCATGTAGAAGAATTAATAAAGTCTAAAAATTAAAAATGTAGGTATATTATCCATATTTTAAATAATTTTTTAATATTTGAAGGAACAAAGGGGTACAATATCCCAATTATAGAAAATGAGATAAAAAAAAAATACGAATCCGTCGCAGGACGGGCAGAACATGTGAAACATCAAAGTTATATTTTATATTATGGTACATGTGCGTATTATGAAATATTACATTAATAACATTTATATATAATATAAAATTCTGCGTTTGCTACTGAAGTGTGTTCCTATGTACTTTCAATATTTTTAATTGTTGTATGGATAACATTTGAGACTTTTATACAGAATATTAAAGGTCACTGAATTAGAAAAATAATATTTTTGACAATTATTTTGAAAAGTACAGTGAATGTTAAGTAATATTTTTGACCTCTAAAAGTACCAACTAGAAAAAATTTTCTACCAAAAACCACCATCAAAGATAAATTGAAATGCACAAATGCACAATAATAATAATAATAAATAAAAGAACACATATCATTGTAATATTAATATATTATGATCCAATCAGGATTTCGAATATAAAAAAATTAAACTTACCTCGACTTTTCACTCATTGTTTCAGTATTAGATAACCGTGCTCTAGGTAAATTTGGTTGTTTTGATGTTGATCCATTAATTATTAATTTATTATCTTCTTCAAATCTGAAAATCATTAATATATTTAAAATAAACTTATGTTATTACTAAAATATACTTAGTTTAACATAATATTATTATATAACTTCAAATTAGATAGGTATACTGATGACTCTTAAGACAAAGATTAACATTTACGTGCAAACTTTATGTTAAGTATAAATTAATATTTAATCAAATATTTATAGTCACACAATGAACAGATATTTTCTCAAATTATTTATAATATACATATACTACATTTGTATTATTAAACTCGTAATATATTAATATAATTTAAAATATAATACCTAAGTAAATAAGAAAAAAAATATTTATTTTATACAACTTTTTTTATTGACTGTTTTATACTAGAATATATTAGTATGTTGCATGTTGCAAATTTGATTCGAGTTAAAACAAATTTAAAATAAATTATTATATACATTCAATAATATTAATGCCTTTATGTGCCATTGCAAGTTTTTTAGTTCATACTGGCAATACATTTCAATATCATATCGGGCTACCTACTTGTGTAACTGTTTATTTTGGGAATTTTGCAATGTTATTCTACAAATGTAGTTTTGAAATTTAAGGTAGTTAGTATAAAATATTTAAATAATAATTGATTTATTAAAATTGACCAACCATTTATCAACTAGGTGATTCTTTTATCAAAACACTCATTATTTCAAAATGTACAAATGTTTTGAATATATATATTTTTTAAAGATTAATTTTTTTAAGGTTTATAATTTTTTGATTAACATGTTTTAAATTTTATATATCCTGAAGCAGAGTATTTTGGTATATAAAAATCAAAATTCGCACAATTAGTTTATGAGTTATCAGTATTTAAAGCTTAGATGAGTGAAGTAATACCAACATTTTGCAGGATATTCCCCATACCAATCCACTTATCTAAACTTTAAACATTTATAGTTGAAAAACTACAAGTCCAAATTTTTATTTTTATTTAAAATATTCTGCTTCAGAATATAAAATTAAAAACTTATGAAGTCATCCAAAGAAATAAAACCTTGAAAAACTTTTAGAAAAATATTTATAGAATTTGAAATAATGAATGCTGTCTTATAAAATCACCACTTTGTATATTTAATATCCATAAAACTAATTTTATAACCATGTTTTTAAAAATGTTACTTTAAATCATAAGTTTAAATTGATGCAATAAAATAATTTAACTAACTAAAGATATTTAATAAAAATGTATATTTTATTAATTAAGAAAATATTGAATATGTATTACACTATAATTTATTTGGAAGTATTTAAAATAAATGAACCCACATTGTTGATAATATGTGTATCATAACTAACCTAACCCCCCCCCCAGAAATTTTTTTTTTGAAAATCCGCAACTGTACGTATTTGTTTAAATTTAGAACAGAATATAATATTAAGACTGTTTCAATAATAAATGCTATATGAATTTGCTATTTCTTATTATTTTAATTATTTAATTAAAAATGAAAATTAATTTTTAAAATACTTTTCATTTATATTAATTGTATAAAATTGGTATAATACAGAAAAATTTCTTTTTATTATGGTTAGTTTTTCTAAATAAAAGTACCTAATGTTTAAATTTTTTTTCTTATGTAATATTTTTAATGATAAAATAAAATTAAGACAATCATAAACATCACATATTTCCATAATAATTTTAACTAAATATTTAAATATCTACCTATGTATGTAAATATTATTAAATTGAAATTCATTTGCCATTTGATAAAAATTATATTTATGTACATTTGGTAGTAAAAAATACATGGAATTATGAAAATTATTGAATAATTATTGTTTAGCCTCTCTTAACATTTTATTTTATTACTATCTACGTTAATGTATAATAATACATACTTAAAAAACATTATTATATGTTGCAACTTGAAACATAAGAGCTATAATTGTTGATAATAATTATTTGTAAGAAAATTATCTCACTTTAATGACTGTAAGCTTGGTATTGTAGAATTGAATCCAAATGAGGCACCGGATGTTCCTTGGATAGCCAATTTCAACTGTCTTCTTTTTTCTAAAAATTAATTAAATGTTAGTTTATTATATGGGTTCAATCAAACGCCCTAAATACCTGTTATTGCAGCTTCTTGACGCATGTCTAATTGTGGATGAGAAGGTCTTGCAGCTCCTAAAATTAATTTCATACTTTACATTATAAAGTTTACAATACAAGATTGATAATTTTTTCATAATAAAAACACTTGATGTAAATTAATTAAAATTATGAAAATTACTTAATATTACTTACCAGATGGCGAACTTCCGTTACTGTCATTATTGGACATTTTTGTGTGACTAGTATGCTGCTAACACTCATGAGAAAATGTTAAGTGATTTGAATTTGTTTGTAGGATTATTAAAGAATATTAGAAAATAATTATATATTTAATTATACCTATATTGACTATATTTTTAACAGTGCCTCTCAAATCTTAAGTTATAGTACTGAAATTTTGAGTTTTGAATTGAAATCTGAAACATTAAAGATTGAAACTCAAGTGAACCTACATTCAACGTCTCAGCACTTCAGTTTTCAGCAGCAGCTCTCAACACGACGAGAAAATAATAAGGATGACATTACTGATAACAAAAATTCAAAGATAAAATATTAGTCAAGTGGATTGTTGACAACTCATTTGGCTACACTGTGAAACAACTACTTAAGGTTTATATATATATACATATGATATGTATATAAATGTTTTCAAGATAAAAATATAAATTGTGCTTATCATGAATTCGGAATTCATATCAATGTACTCCGTGGTCCAATGATAATAGCCACAAATTGTTATAATATGTAAATAAAAATGTTTTACCTATGGGTCTAAATTTTTATAACTAAATAAGTCATTAATTTTGTATTTATGACAATTGACATTGATTATTATACAATTTTCAGTTTAACTGAATCCTTGTATGTCGGTAAATTTGTAATTATTTTGTAACCAATGTCGAATTTCAGACATTTCTACACTATATGGTTATAGCTCATTATGAGTACAGACCATAATCATGTAAGTATTTATAATAGTCATCACATTAGATTGTAAAATATTGAAGATCCAGTTATTTTTCAGATAGCTCTCAATATATATAATGTAAAAAATTCAGATCACAGCTCAAGCATGTTGAAAGAGCTCCGTCAAAGTTTAAGTTCTTCTCAAGCGTACCGCATTTCAAATTCTACTATTCGTTTTCAAACGCATTTTGTTATTTTTGTCTCATTAATTGGTATTTTGTTCTTAATAGTATTGTATAATATGGCATATACAGCACCAAAACTCGTCAGTTATGGCCTCAATCATCCACATGATAAATTTGTATACAAATTAATTGAACCAAAGTATCCATTGTCTCAACCAGTTTCTATTGACAATGTGGGTATAAAATTCCGTATAGCTATTATTAGTGATTTAGACAAAGCATCTAAAAGTCAAACTGAAAAAAATATGTGGTACAGCTATTATAAAAAAGGATTTCTTACTTGGTATAAGACTAATAATTCAATAGAACTTGTATGGGACCTAGAAGAGCCTAAAATATTAAAATCATCTATATCCATGGGTGGTCGTGGAATGGAACTTTCAGAACTAGTTACATTTAATGGCAAAATATATTCTTTTGATGATCGGACAGGTATAATTTATAGTATTAATGAAGATAACACTGTTTTACCTTGGATAATACTCATGGATGGAAATGGAACTGATTTTAAGGGTAAGAGTTTTACCTTAGATTTAAATTCATTTATTCTAGTCATTTGCTTCTGTTAATTTTTATCTATATTGTATGGCTTGTTACTTTTATAAGTATTTATAATAAATGCATGATAAATTAAATAGTTTATATGTGGTATATAAAGCAATATGTAATTCTAATTGCTTAATTTTAGATAAGTAAAGAAATTGTTCAAGGATTTAATAATATGTCATATGATGATTATGTCAAAATCTATTGATATTTAATGTATAAAATAAAATATTTTCCATAAGATATAACAGAATGTTTTGAATAAAACATTAAATTTTTTGTTTATATAAATATAATTTTTTTGTTCTCTAGTGACAACATATATTTTTTAAATTTTACATTAGAAGCAATATGAATTTTTTGAGTATTTCGATGCATAAAAGATAAAAACCAAAATTTGGACATGTAGTTAATGAGTTATAAGTATTTAAAATTTAGATGATGGAAGTAGTAGACCAATATTTTGAGGTATATTCCTATAATACTCCACTGCATTTATCACAGTCCCCTTAACTAAAAGTTAATTTTACTTTAAACTATAAAATTGAAAATGTGTGTTATTATTCAACAATTTCAAAAATTTAATTAACAAAAATATTTCAGAAACATTAATGGTTCTTAAAATGATGAGTTGAGGTTGTTTGATAAAGAAATTATTCTGTATATACATTTATTTTGGTATACAAATAATAATCATCAAGTCAAAATTTAACAGCATATAGTCATTAAAAAAAATAGGCAATAGATTAACTAATTTTATTGGAGTAGTTATGTATATATAATAAATGTTTTTATCCAATTGTTCAAACTTAAGTAAGCCTTATTCAGATGATTATTTAATTTATTACCTATGTTGATAAATGATTAGTTTAATTTTTAATTTTTATTTTGCAGTTGAATGTATATTTTATTCATTTATTGGTAGATAAAAGTAAACTAGGATTTTTGGTTATTTATAAATAGTGCTGTTTTAGTTACACAAATAAACAATTGTAATAAATAGTATTGGGTGACAGTAATAGCTAAAATGATTTTCAGGATTTAAAAGTGAATGGGCAACTGTACATAATTCAAATTTATATGTTGGAAGTATGGGCAAAGAATGGACATCATCTTCAGGAAAATTTATTAATAATAATCCTATGTGGATAAAAATTATTAATAAATCTGGCCATGTAACTCATGTCAATTGGACAGACAACTATATTGCGATTCGAAAAGCAGTCAATATAAATTTCCCCGGATATATGATACATGAATCATGTGCATGGAGTCAAATACATAAACGATGGTTCTTTTTACCGCGGAGGAGTTCATCTAAACAGTATAATGAAAATGATGATGAGTATATGGCTACAAATATGTTAATATCAGCCGATAATAATTTTAACGATATTAAGGTAATGTACTGCTTTTTCACTGAAGCAAGGAACACAATAATTAAAGACCTTAAAAGGTTTGGTACTAATTTCCCACAGTTAAAGGTATCAATTTAGAAATTATATTTTATATTTTGGTTGCCATTTAATTTATTTTTCTACTTATCTACTGCTCGATACTTTTTTATCATTTATGTTAACAAAAATGTTTCAAGAACATCTTAAAATTGTCGAATTCAGATAATTGTTTTATCTGAAAGTAGAAGACTTTCTGCAGTCCTTCATGAATTTCAATTTTTAATTAAAGTATTGATAAATGGATTTCAATGTGGCATGTAAAATATTTCCTTTCATTGTTTTTTTTGTAATTGAATTCAGTTGGTTCAACAGAGTACAGGACAAAATTATGAATGTAGTATTTTTAATATTTTAAATTTTAAAAATAAGTAGATAATATGTATAAATATTTTTTCAAATAAATTTATTTACCTTATTTACTTTTTATAAATGTTATGATACAATTACAATTTAAAAATCTGACTTTATTCTTTATTAAAATAATCAGCTACATGATCTAAAAAAATTTGGACTAAATATTATCCAAAAGAAATTGATTTAATTTTAAATTTAATGATTTATGCATCAATGTCAATTTAATCTTGTTTATTTGATTTAAATCCTTACAATTTATAAATATAATACTTTATGAGCATGTATGATCGGCACGTATGTGTAATATCTACTAAGAACTATAGATAGGATGTTTATCATTATTTATTATTTATTATTAACTAATAACTGATAACTATTAACCCTTGTTACAACAAAAACCAAACAATAATAATAATATTAAAATTAATTCTTTGAACAAATTTTCTTTAAAATCTAAAAGTTGAGAAAAATATAAATAGTGTAGACATAAAACTACTAAATTTTACCTAAAAATATAAAAAAAAAAATTAAATTTAAAAATCAATATAATCCATTTATAGCTAAGAGTGTTGTATAAGGTTAAAGAAAAAAAATACAAGTAATCAACATTCTATTTCTATTAATAAAGACCATTCAAGTTCATATTAAAAAAAACTTAAGTTGTGTTGCAAGTAGCAAAAATATAACATGAATTAAAACTATTATAGCTTAGATAGATTGATATCGCAGAAGTAGTTTTGTGTTCATCAATTTAATTTTAAAAATATACATAAGGAATAAGAATATAATATTATTTGGTAGTTATAGTGTTCTCTGTTTTCAAGGACATATATTATACAATGGCAATATTAAATTTAAGTATTTTAATTTTAATATAATTTGATGTTTTTAGGTGACATACATTGGCAATATAGTACCTACGCATGGATATTCTAGTTTTAAATTTCTACCGAGTACCAATGATAGAATTATCGTGGCACTTAAATCTGAAGAAGTTGGTTCAAAAACTGCTAGTTATATTACAGCATTTAATATTGATGGAACAATTATACTGCCAGAAATAAAAGTAGCTGATCTTAAATATGAAGGAATAGAATTTATATGACCTATATCAAAATGTTGTGATTTTAATTGTATAAATAATGTTAAAATGTATTATACAATGTTACCTATAAGGACTGTTTAAGTTTGTCTATAAATAATGAAAGTTCTTCTTGAGAAAATTCCAAAAAGATATTTTCAGATACTTTTGGATTTGTTGTATTATTTGACCTGGGGCCATCTTTTAAATGCAATATAACTTGAAGTAATGGTTCTTCCAATGTGCTTAATGAACTGCTGCCCATAATATACTAGAAAATGTAAAAAAAAAAAAAATATTTAATATTCCAAAAAATTTTTTAAACATGGTTAAACTACAATGGACATAATATAATAACATTTATTTTATTTAGAGAAAACAATTTTACAAATACGTTAATATGATAATAAAATCTACTTAATCAAAGTCAGCAATATGTTAATCATGCAAGGCCGCAGCTAGAAAAATATTTTTTTTTTTTGGGGGGGGGGGGTTAAGTATAAATATGTTATATTATAAAACAAAATATGAAATTCTAACAATTCAATCTTATTTCAAGAAAAATGTTGGGGAGGGGGGTCTGAACCCTAAAACCCTCTTCCTGGCTACAGTCTTGTAAGCATGACAAAATAGATAGGTATATTGGTAACTTATTGATACACATTGTACACTGACCACTCCACACCCCCCCCCCTATAAGCTAGTTCGCCTCATGACAAGATGGATAATAGGTGAATCATGACTATTGCTAGAAAAGATGGAAAGCGCTATCCGTTCCAAAACTCGTATTTTGCTGATATACCTATCTATTTTGTCATGGTATTAAGTATTTATGAAGTTTCTGTATATAAGTATGTTTCTATAAACATTTTAATTGAATTTAACAAATTGGGAATATATAATCAGTCACAATATACTTTGAAAATATGGAGATGATCAAATGGTGGCCAAGTTATAATAAATTAGTATTTATACAATATACATATACATACTATATAAATTATTACTAGTGAAAATATTGTGTATGAATTAAAAAATATAGGTAGACTACGAAAATGGACAGTGCTAACTCCTTGCACTGATACAATTTCTATACTTAAGTAAAAAAAAAGTATATGTTAATATGTACAATAACACTACAACCGATTGAATAATTATGTAATTTAAATTTGGATATTTAGGTATGCCTAAAATAATTGAATACATTTAAATAATGAATATTAACTTAATTTTTAAATTAAATAAACTTTAATATGTAACATTAAGTTATGAATACTTTTAAAGTCCAAAATTTGATTAAAAATGCATTGGTTTTAATTTGAAATTATAAACAATTAATTCAATAACATATGATTTTATTTTTGATTAGTAAAGTTTTACATTTTTTTTTTTTATATGTAAAATCGATTAAATCATTCTATTTTAATTGAGAAATAAGTAATTTACAAACAATAAACATTTTTAAACACATACATATTTGCATTTTCATAAACAAGAAATTTGAATATAATATAAAATCCCAGGTTTTCTTTATGTATTTTTCTTAGAGTTTTTGAAATTATGGCACAACTCATCTTCAGCTTTAGGTATCAAATTTAGCAACTCTTCAATGTCTGTTTGGAAATCATCATCCGCCCAGTATTCAATAAGTTTCCTCAAAATTATTCCGATTTTTTTCCCATCTTTCACACCATGGTTTTTAATCATATTTCCTGTAATAGGAAATTTCAATGGTGTCCATTTTTCGAATTCTTCAAGAATGGTTCTATCATTATTATACTTCAATAACTGTTCAATATACTCTTTCATAACTGCTTGTTTGGTTGGATTTTGTATAATTTTTATTTTATTAATTTTTATGGTATCTGGTGTCCATTTTTCATCTCTACTTTGTACTATGAATAATCCCAAATCCCTATCAAACACTCGAAACTTTAAACGATTGTTAAGTTCATTCATATCATGTGCATCTTTTAAGAATGGTATTAACATGGTAATTGGTTGTAATTTTAGACCTTTAGTTCGATTAATAACTTTATCAAACTCTTCAACATTAGGTTGTTCAGGAAGACCAATATATGGACTTAGCCCTAATTTTAGAATAGTCCTCATAATATCAGGTCCATAATTTCCTTCTAAAATTTTATGAAGTTCTGACCAAATTCGTTCACCAGATATTTGTTTAAGTCCACTGCCTTTTTCTCGTATTGCTTCAAGTATATATTCATCGTGAAGGTTAGGCGCAGTAGCCAAACGGCCATAGAATCTGAAGTATCGTAAAATTCTCAAATAATCCTCAGTGATGCGTAATTTGGGATCACCAACAAATCTTATTTGACGCTTCTTTAAATCTTCATATCCATTAAAATAATCATATACAGTGCCATCCATTCCTAAGAACATGGAATTAACAGTTAAATCTCTTCGTCCTGCATCTAGTGCCCAATCTTTAGTGTATTCAACATCAGCATGTCTTCCATCAGTAACAACATCAATTCTAAGCGTAGTAAGTTCAAAATTGACACCATCAACATGAGAAGTTACTGTTCCATGTTTTAAACCACCTTTATTAACTATTCTAATGTTTTCTTTTGCCATCATTTCAATCATTTCATCAGGGGTAGCCGTAGTGGCAAAATCAAGATCAGTAGGCGTTTTACCTAACAAAATATCACGTACTGCACCTCCACAAAGTCTGATTTCATACTTATACTTGTCAAAAACTTGTAATACTGTGGTAAGTTGCGGAGAAAATATAAAACCGTACTGCGAATTTTCAAGTTTCATAATTTCTGGTATTGGTCGAGGTTTAAGATTATAGTTAATAACTGGATTTACAAAACTCAGAAAACGAGAAGGATATGGTCGGTGCGGACGTAGTGAAAACAATTGAAATAAATACTTCATAATATGCGACAACACATAAAAAGATCAACGTCCATTTTAAAATACTAAAATAAATAACTATATTTCAGTGATTTACCTTTAATTTCCAGTCAAAATCTACTAAATGTTTAGCCATCATTTGAATTTGATTTATAATTATAGCAATCTATTAGACATTAGACATTCGAAGATCGGAGTATTGGATTGGATTGATGTTAAATAATAATTTGTAATTTGTAAATAATAAATAGTAAATAGTTATTGGTTTTAAATATTATCAATGATTATGAAATATAAAATATAATTTTAAATTGTACAATGTTTTCAATGATAAAATTGTAGTGTATTGATACGCATCGGTTAGTAGAATTCATGTATAGTTGTTGTATGCGAACAAAAACGTACCGGTATTGAAAATTTGGAAACGTTCGACGTTTGGCAACCATACGAGTATAATTTATATTCATAATCGTTACGAGTTGTAACCATAGATAATATTATTTAATATAGATTTTGTGATTTGAGTTTTTAATAACAGTCAGCACTGGCTAGGTTTTAGAGGTTATGCTAGTACGTTTTAATCGATTTTTAGCGATTTTATATGGGCGATGATCAGTTATTTAATTGAGAAAATATATAATAAATTGTTATTAGATTTAAAATTAAATTAAAACTATTTAAGTTTTATTAATATGTGTAAAATAATATTTAGAGGGCGATTGTTATGAAATTAAGTATTTAAACAACTCATTCCAACATTTCAAACATCGATAAATTATCTGTTTATTCGATAGTTTTGATATCACTGAAGTCCGCGTTGCAAATTGTTTTCTCTCCATCTCGTTCGGTTGATGTGATTCTTTACTTACATTCAGAAGTTTTGTCAAAAGAAACTTCCTTAACTTTTTTTTGTGCCGTCGACTGCATAAGAGATCATGGTAAGCGTTGTTTAATGAATAAATATTAAAAATTGAAGTTTTTAATTTTAAGTAAGTTTAAGTTACCGTTCTATGAAGTACTCGCATAGCCTAACCTCCATTGCTCCAGCTCGCCACATGGTTTTTTTTGCTCTGGTCGTTGTTGATGGTTTACATTTTATTGATGTTTTAGCTAGTGTTGTATTATGTATTCCGGGTTGATCGTTTAATATGCATTTTATTTATAATATATGGTCAAAAACGTTTTTAATAATGTGTTATACCCACCTATTTTTTTTAAATAATAAAATATGATAATATATTAAAAAAATAAATAGTTCTATAATAGTACTAGTATCTTTTATTGCATTTATGTTTGAAAATTGTTACTAAAAATAATTGTTTATGCCATCATAATAGATAAAAAATAAGTAATCTGTACTGGACATTCCTTAATTTTAATTTAGAATTGTTTGTGCATAGTTAATTTATATTATTTTAACTAATGATGAACCTTACAAACTGATCATTTTAGTGATTGTATGTTAAGGGACGTAATTCTGAAGAAATATTAAAATAGTTTGAATAATATGTAATATTGGGAATAATTTAATGATGAATCTTACGTACTGATCAATTAAGTGATTAAATATTAAGGGACGTAATTCTGAAAAAAAAGTGGCAAAATTGTTTAAATATATAGTATTATTTATTTAATGATGAATCTTACTCACTGATCATTTTAGTGATTAAATATTAAGGGACGTAATTCTGAAAAAAAAGTGACAAAATTGTTAAAGTATATAATGTTATTATTAATTTAATGATGAATCTTACTCACTGATCATTTTAGTGATTAAATATTAAGGGACGTAATTCTGAATGGTAATAATATTTTATATATTATATAGTGATAATAATTTAATTATGATTGTTAAGTGTGAAGCATTAGTCTTATTTTATTAATATCGGCAAAAGATAGCAAAGATTGATTTGTTCTGATACTAAATTAAAAACTTAAATCTTAAATATTCTACCATGTCCCTTCAGAAAATCAAATTATTCAGTTTGAGTGAAATTAGGTTCTTTATTATTCTTACCATTAAAATTTACAATTGCTTATTTATTGTAATGTATCTGTACCTATATTATTTTATTAATTAATTATATTTTCCTTTTCAGCCACAAGAAATTAAAGAAATTAAAGATTTCCTCCTGAAGGCTAGAAGGAAGGATGCTAAATGTAATTATTTTCTTTAAACGATATGTTTTTACTTTTATGTATTTATTTTAAAATGTTTATATTGTTTTATTAGCTGTTAAGATTAAGAAGAACATTGAAAATGTTAAATTCAAGGTTCGTTGTTCTCGATTCCTTTACACATTAGTAATTACAGACAAGGAAAAGGCAGAGAAACTTAAACAATCCTTGCCACCTGGTAAGATATTTTAATTATATATTTTAAAAGTTGAAGAATACTATAATTTATTTAACTATTTATTATAGGTCTTCAAGTAAAGGAGATCAAATGTAAAAAAATGAACACTGACGATAAAGAGAAAAAATGATAAGGTTGCTGTGGATTAACGTTTATATAAAATATAATTAACTTTATTACATGTAAATTGTATATTATTTATTTCTTTAAGTTCCTATAATTTATCAACAATGAAATATAATAAGGATAAATGTGTGGTATACAATATATATGGGAAATGTTAGTAAAGATTAATGAAGGATGATGCCAATTTGATATACCATAGGTGTTAGTAAATCAATATTTTTGGTAGTGCACATATTAAAAGAATTCCTAGATCTTTTGCATTTTTAATATATACAGTGATTTATAAACTATGTTTAAATATGAGTAAGACAGATACAGCTTAACATAATGATATTTTCACAACCAAGGTTTTTCTGTTAAGTAATTTATATATTTATCAAAATAACTGCTAGTTAAGCAAAAAAAGTGGTCCACTTTTTTGATTACTCAAACCAATGTGTAACTGTCAACAATATTTAGTATTTAGTTGAGAAATTTTTTAATTTGGTCAATTTTAACTAGAAATAGAAAATCTCGAAGCTCTAAAATGTTTGTCAATTCATTTTTCAGTGTTTTATTTTTAAAAAAATGCTAAAATAAGTAAATCTTAAGATCATGTTATTTATTTTATTTCTTGTTCAATAAAAGCATAGATTAAAAAATAATCTATTCTATAATCGACGATAAAAGTAATAATTACAAAGCTTATGTGGGTCGCGAGCAAAAAAGTTGAAAACCGCTGATTTAGAGGTCTAGTTCAGGTGAGCTTAAATTATACTTAAGTGAATCAGTTATTTATTTTGAACCTGGAGCATTTTTTTTTGGAATAGAATGTGTAGACGTTTTTAGTTTTCTTACCTCAATTATTATCATGTACATTTGTTTTTAATATATTTAATAAATCTATTTTAAATACTTGAAAAATAAGTATTTATGGTTTACCAATCAATTATATATAAATTAGGTTCATGGATTTTTAATTTAAATATCACATGATCACATACATCTTAATTTATATTCAAATTTGAAAACTCTTAATTGATTACTAGAAATATTAACAATAAATATATTTAATTTTTGCTTAATATTTGTGGACAACCCGACAGTTAACTGTATTTAAGATTATAACCTTATATATATAATAATATAAATGAATTAAATATATTAATAATATAATATATATATTATATATATATATATAAATTAAACTTCTTATATCCTATCACAGATGAAGAAAATAAGTGTATTTACCATTTAATACTAATTTGTCAAAATTCCAATTATTTTTTTTTTTAAATTTGCTATTTCGTTTCGATTGTTATAATTCGCCGCCCTGGTTATGGTGTTATGGAACATAAAATAGGTACTTATAATACTATATAGTTAATATTTAGTAGTTATAAATAGTATAGTTGGACATTTTGTAACTATTGATAATACTCAAAATATAATAGTCTTATTTTTTAGGAGAGTACCCTTGTAGTTGAATCAATAATCAATATGACATATGGATTTAGGTAGTTCTACCAAGTGTTTATTTTGTAGTAATTTTACTTCAAAATTGTGGAAATTTTTTTTATTATTTTATCCTAGTAATTACAATATTAAATGATTAATTTGTTATAAGTGACAATTACCTGGTATAGATTTTGTTATTAACTTCTATTACTATTGATTTTGTAATTAACTATATAAATATGATCTTCAATAATAATTCAATATATTTAACATTTTCATTAGTATTTATAGTTTTGTAAAATTAAATTAAGTACAAAAAAAAAGATGATGAATATGCTCTGTTCTTGCTGTTTTTACTACAGTATTAAAACTTGGTAATTTCCTAGTGTATAATTTATATTAAGTTAGAATTTACTCAGTAAAAGAAAACAACAGATTAATATCTATTTTTAAGGATAAGTACCTGCCTAGTTTGTATTATTCTCGATAATTACTATTTACCAATTTTGAAATCAAAAACTGCACAACATTTGTTTATTACTACCGACAAGTTATAGAAAAATGTGCAAGGGTTTTCAACACCACTGAATTATACTCAAAGTTTTAAGTGTTTAATTGATAATTATTTAATTTCAAGTTATAAGTATGAAGTTTAAAATTACATTAATTTGTAAATGTTAGACACACATTCACATTTTATCAACATTCAAACATATTATTTATAGTATTTAACTTTTAACAAAAAAAATGAAATATTTGGAACTATAACTCATTTTGAAATACAAATTTTATTCGTGTTTGCATTATACATGAAAACAATTTTAAAAAGAATAAAAATCATTTCCAAATACCGGATAGCCTTATTTAGGTAAAAAAATTAAGATAACAATAGTTTATTATTTAAATATTTAATAAAGAATAATATATAACACTTAACAATTATTAGTTTTTCAACTCATAAAATCAGATAATATTTTGATTATAAGTTACAATGTTTTCAGTTTTGTAAAATTATTTAAACCAAAAAATTAATTTAATTAAAAAAATCAAAATGCATATAGATACCTAATAATTATAAAATATTGTCAAATAAAAATAAGTCACAGCAGAATTCCTATACAATAAAAAAAAAAAAAAATAATAACAATAGTAGGTAATAAGTAAATAAACAGATAGTAATTAAAATATATTTCTTAAAAATATTTCAATAGTTCAAGTTATAGTTAATATAATATATTATTTTAACTATTTAGTCCTGAAATGTAATAACACTCCAGTTATTGGCTTTATTAATATGTCTTAATTATTTATAAGAAGCAGCCATATTTTGATTAATCTTAACATATAATTTTTCTTTAGAAAATAGTTTAATGCCTAATTGTACTTGATCCAATTCTTTTTCTATATGTTTACGTTTCTCTTTCATTTTATATGAATCTGAACTGACGGGCAACATGTTTAATTGCATAATCAATTGATTGTAATCTATATTAATAAAGTGTGTTATACCATAAATTATTATATTAATTATAAAAAATTTAAAAAGATTATCTGTTACCTTTTCTTATTTTAGCTAGATGGTCCAGGCGCTCAGTTTCTGGTAATAATACATGACCAGGAGGACATGCTGGATCATCAATACCCAATTCACGCCTAATTGCTAATTTCTTTTGTGTTTCTTTCTCATTTTTTTCTATAAGTGCTTTTCGATCTTTTAGGTACCTATTGAAAATTATTAAGTATTATAGAAATTATCAAAAAAATATTTTGAGATTAATTGTACTTTGGTATTTCTCCAGGTTGATGATGACCCATTACGTTTTCTTTAAGTTTAACTGGATTTGGTAGTTTCTTTTTGGAATTAATTTTATCTTGATGATTTATAGACTTAACATTTATTTTAGACATAGAATTAGAATACTCTGATTCAGAACTTTCAGTTTGCACAGATGTGGTGTTCACTTGCTTTGTTTGAATAGTTTTAGCCATATCTGAAGTCTCTGATATTGGATATCTGATATTATTATCTTTTAATTTATTTTCTAATTCATGTGGATTTACTGTTTGTGTAGCTATAATAAAAAATTTTGGTTATGACAAACCTTTATAAAATAGTTAAATAATATTGAGGAAAATTTAGTTAACTATAATTACATTACATTAATGCAAAATAAAAATTAATATAATATAAATTAAACTTGAAAAAATATTGATATAATTCATAATCTGATTTAAAAATAAACTAAAGTATACAGTTTTAAATAAGTATAATAATTTTTATGACAATAAAGTTAATTTGCATAAAAGTATTTAGTATTATATCATGGTAGAATAACAAATTATATAATTAAGTATAGTACCTTGATCTCTAAAAGTCAATGATACATTTCCGACATTTTTAATTCCTAATTTTTTTTGAGTAATCTTAGTTTGAGCTATTGCAGAACGAATTGACCTAATACTGGCATCAATTTGATCTAAATCTATGGATTTTATTTTCTTTTTTGAGTTTTCTGGGATGGGTTCTTTACTTGGCCCTTGTCTCAATTTAAAATTCTGAAAATATTTAATAGAATATAATTAATCATAATATTCATACATATATTTATATATAATACATACACAAGAAAATATATTTATTAATATATAGAATTATGGTGCATACAAAATTTTAAGCTTCAAACATCATAAATAATATTGATTCTTATTTTCAGTAACCTGCACAAAATTTATTTATGGGAAGAGGGGGGAGTTAACATTTATATATGTGTAAAAAATCTTATTAATGTAATATTCCATAAAAGAAATCATTAAACCCCTGCCGGTATGCCACTGCTTATTTTTATAAATTAAATAGTAAAAAATATTTTTAAGGTATAGTTATTTAATAGTAATCTATAATGATAGTAGAATATTTAATATGTAAATACATTTATTTTATTTTTAAAACAGTTTAATTTAATTGATCAGAATTATAGATTTCTTAGAATTTTCTTTCTATAATAAACTACTAATATTATTGAAATTTGTTTATTTCAGCAACTTCAAAATCCATTAATTACAAATCAATATTGGTAAAAAAATATACCTAATATTATATAATGACAATATTATAAAATATCTTATTTTTCTTAATTATTTTTATTATATAGTATTCAGTTGTTTAGGGCAGGGGTCAGCACAACCCACGGACTCCATGCGTCTAGTGAAACTATTTTATGAGAACCGCAGTTACAATTTATAATTAGTATAAAAACATGAATTACCACATTATGTTAATGGATAAAAAAATTTAAACTGTAAATAAAATAAAGTGTATGACTCGTGAAAAATTATTATTTTTTTTTTTTTGGCCCTTGACACCTAAAACATTGCAAACCCTTGGTTTAGGATATTAGAACTTTTCCCTGTGGTCAGCGGATTATTCATACATCTCTGCAACATACTAAATGCATTTAGCATTGACATTATTGAAAATAAAAATAATTACATAAAAATATGAGTTAGTGATTTAATAATAACAAATTTGAGGGTATCATGTGTTATGAAATAATTTAAAAATAAGCATATATTTATTATATATTTTTATATACCCTATAAAAAACAATTTATCTAGGACAAAATAATTTTGAAAAAGTTTTTTAAGGCTGAATTTTATTGATAGTACAAATTATTATGTATAATATAATACATACATTAAAATATGATAATTTATTTATTGTTATTATTAATATTCATCTATAAATTAAAAATAAATAATACTAGTCTAGAATAAAAGGAATATTGTTTTATTGGTTGTCATGGTTTACCTATACTATTAATTTTGATATGACATCATCAAGATTCAATATTCGAGACATTATACAATTTATATTTTTGTAAAAAATAAACAGGTATCTACACTAGTTTTATTGTTGCCATGATACAAAAATAAACAAATATATAAATTGAAAAGTGCATTATTACTTTGAGTTAGAAACACTTGGTTGAAGAATGATAGAATAAAAATGTCTTTAATTAATAATATTAACAGGTAAATTATAATACATTCATTTAATAATAAATTACTAGTTGAGAATCATCAATAATATTAACAGAGCTGTATTTAGAAATTGGCCACCTTGGGACAAAAAAAAAAAAAAAATGCCTCATATAGCAAATACAAACTTAATGTAATTTAAATACAATTGAGTCTCAATAACACAATTTTTTTTTTCCCCTAGAGAATTCCTTTAAACTCAATGCAATTTTTGTAACTCGAAAAATACGGTCGAATTAATTTTTACCTACCTTGAAATTTAAGTTATTGAGACTCGATCGTACTAAAAAAAATTGCCATCCAGGGCAACACCACTCTGTAGCTGCCCCTAAATACGGCCCTGAATATTAAGCAAATTAAATTAAAAATTAAAACACAATAAATTTTATTTTATTGAAAAAATAAAAGGTTCATTTAAATATATTGAAATACATATAGAAACATTAAATCAATTATAAACTATATATGTACTAATTTATGGTCAAATGTATAAAGGATAGTTTTTTCTTTTTAAAAAGGAATTATTAAAGGTAAGATAATTATGTTTATATCTTGTCAGAAATCAAATATAAATAGTGTAGCCGCTGAACTACTCCTTTTCTCAAGTAATTCATTACAAGAACTTAGGTATATTTTTTTAAAACACATATTTCTATAATAAAATTAGTTTATACGTTGTATGTTGATGATGTTAAATATAAAAAAAAATAAGGTTAAATATATTTTAATTTTAGATATGAGTATGTAAGATGTAAAAATGCTCATAAATTGCTCAAAAACTAAAATATAAAAAAACTGATGAGATATGAGTGTTTTTACATTTAAGTTTGTAATAGACCTATTCACTTTTTCACTTTTCACTCTAATATTAAAGCTAATAACACAAAATTGCTTTTACTGAATACAAATTTGCTATATAATATGATTGTAAGACGAAGACTACACAAGTGAGCATAAACTTAAATATGAACAAATTTAAATAATATTTGGCTGTATAATAAATTTGTTCTAAATTCAAATGGGTATAATATTAGTATTAATTATTAATTTAATGATAATATGCTTTAATGTATAAATGTATAATGTGTTCTGCGGTTCTGCCTATTATGATTAATAATTATCTAATCTAACCTATTAATACCTACAAAAGGAACCAATAATTATAAGTTGAGTAAAATGATTTTACATACTATCTAAACTATTTTCATGGTATTTTCTTTCATTCTTTGTGAGCAAGGTTTCATATTATAAAAACATTAAAATATATCTAGTTTCAATGGAAGCATTAAGTTCAACACAACTTAATATGTTTTTTAAACTAATAATAGTTAGCAGTTTACCTGGTTATTGACGCATGGCAATTTATTTGATGGGTTTAAATTTTCTTTTGACGATTGAGTGCTTTTTGCTAACTTAGTCACATACCTCTTATTCTCTTGAATAAAATTTTTCTTTGGTTTGACTCCACTGGTTCCTTTAATGTAAAAAATAAAGAATGAGTTATAATTGTATTTAAGTATTATAATGCTAAACTTTGGTAGAATACTGATATTTACTATATTCAACAGGAAAAAAATCTCTGATTGAACACATTGATTTTTCTTCTTATTTATCAAATAATCCAAATTCAATAATTGATGGTCTATAAATCTATAATAGAATAAGTCTGATATATATTGTTAATTTTGAATATGTATGATCTACTTAAAATCTAAATTGTTATTAAATAATAAATGAATTAATTTATAATTTCATTATTGATCCGTTAAAAATTAAAATTTATTTGTATAGTACTATAGTGTATACAAATTTAAAAGATATCGCTATCTGTGACCTAAATGCGTTATCATTAAAGAAACACCAAAGAGATTACTTAAACATATTAAAATTATAAGTTACCTAGGCGGGTTTTTAAATTTAAAATCAGTTGACGATAAAATATTGTATTTTTAAAATAAAATTGAGGAAATGTCCAACTGACAACGATACTTACTAATTAGTATAATTATTACGGTAGTATGCCCGGGATTGGTAAATTGAGTCCCAAATGACCCTAAATCGGTAAATTGAGTCCCGGGGAAAAACAAGTAGTAGGTAAGTTGAGTCCCGGGGAAAAACGCTTTATATGTATTTTAAATTTGAAAAGTGGGTAAGTGGGTACCGCTCTGCTGTACATTAGGTGCCGTGAGGATCAATATTATATATTATAGGATTGTTAAATTTGAATCCAATGATAGTTATCATTGTATACGAAAAACGATTCTGAACGAAGATGATTTGTCAGCCTAGGATATAATTTCCAGTGGTTGGTGAAAAAGGTGGTTTATGTTTTAATGGCTTGAATATACCAGAATTTAAATTCTTTTATAATTATTATAAGCTAAACTTATGGAAAACCTCATATTGAATTTTCAACTCTTAGCTATTTATACAAAAATTTTTATGAATTATACCTACAAAATAATTTGCAAATATTCATGGTTTTAACGAATTTAGGTCAATATTTGAACTTCAAATGCTAATAAAAAAAGATCGTGCCTAGTATGTATTCTTATAATTTTTTAATCCCTATAAGAATAACTTATGAGAAACTTTGTACTAAATTTTCAAGTATTTTGATTGGGCCAAAAAATATTTAATCGACACCTCAAAAAAAATTTTTCAGAAAAATTGAAAATTTCAGTTGTCTATAAATAGCTCAAAAAAAGTCAAAATATTTTGAAAATTAAATCACGTAAAGAAAACGCGAATCTTAATAACTGATAAAATTTGCAAGTATCTATGACTTATACTTTTTGAATAATAACAAATATTCAAAATCGTTTGAGGATAAATCGCTATCGTTACGCTATTTCCTAAAAATTTAAAATTCAAACGCACTTAAAATTTTTCCTATAATGATGCTTTGAGTTTTCTCTATAGCAAATGACCAAATACACCAGTAATGTTATAACCCGATTTGAGTTTATCAAATCAATATCAATGAAGTTTTTACCAAGTACATAATATATATTATATATAATAATATAATATAATGTAATGTATAGTAATAACGACATTTATTTTTATTTTTTTATTTAATTTGTATTTGTAATATTTATAATCTATATAAATCTAAATATTATATCCTTATATAAATAATATTTACTTAATACCATTTTTTTCCCGGGACTCAATTTACCGCTTTCAAAATGTACCAAACTTATCTCGGATTCAATTTATCTATCCCCGACGTATGTAGGTAATTTGTACCAAAAACGGCAAAAACAATCCGAACAAAAAACTATACTCGTAAATGTAATTTTTGCCACATCTAAAGATTAATTTTGATAACTTGCTCCACATAAAACTAAATAAAGGAGTATTATGTAATCTAGGGGCCATCGTGTGACGTGTAGGTACCTTCAAACATTGTAATTTGTAATTTTCGCCACTTTGAAATAACTAAACATTTTTTTTTTTTTTACAGATCAATATATTGTATTTTAATCATTGATCAGTCCAGTTCATTTAATAGTTTAATTTCTGAAAAATTACTAAAAATTATTTCATAGAGTATAGGTACTAAAAATGTTTAAAATAAATAAATAAAAATCAGTTTTATGATAATAATAAATAAAATATGTACATAAGTAGGTATACGTACTTAATGTATATTGTCCAATAAATTGTTTTTCATATTATGGTATTTATGTTTTGTATGCCTAAAACAACATAATATATTGTCATATATCTATATAATACTTATATAATACCTAACATACTCGTCTTTTTTTATACTTGTAACTTAAAGACGAAACTTTTTCTTTTTATTTTATCTCTAGTCTTCATATTTTTTTTTTTTTAATCTACATTAGGCATATGTTGGTATATTATCGCATAGCTGATGTGATGTTAGTAAATGTATCAGTTTATTCATTTGTATATTTTGGCTAACGTTTTATACGTACTAAAATGTACCTATTGGTGACGCAAATTACAAGTAATAAAATATTAAAATTTTCGCAAAATACCACCTCACTCTATTGTATAGGTACCTAATTGTAGGGCTGGAGTAAACGATTTTAATGAAACTTGCGTGGTCACTAAATTTGTTATGGGTTTAGGATATTTATTATTAAGATGCAAAAATGACAGGTAGGTAGGTATAGGTATAACTGTATAAGTATAGGTATAGTCGGTATAGGTAATGTTGTGCGGTGGCCGCATGTAATGTAGGCCAAACAGAAAGAATAAAATCAACCGTTTCAACGTTTAAAGACGACTTCACTAAAAACAAAATGATCACGCTTCGTAGAATAGGTAATTTGATTTTGATATTCGTTTTAACTATTATTTGAAAGAGGACAATTTTTAAGTCATCTTGTAAACTGTAATTTATTCTTTTAGATTTTTGAATTAACTTTGAATAAGACCAGAAATACACTTTAAAAATGTATTTAAAGTGTTATTATTAAGAATTTTATTGACCTATAATATAACTTCTGAAAGGAGAATTTTTGAAATTGGAGTTTAACGTGACCTACATCAAATAATAATATATATTTTACCTTTCAAATAAAAACAAAATTATTGATATCTAGCTAGGTATTTTATTAGATGTGCATTTTTCCCGTGAGGAAAATTCTTATACTGAAAACGCGCTGATCCAAAGACCTATAATTTAATATTAAACAATTTGACTATGCTTGTTAAATCTTTTAGTAAAGAAAAAACTGAAATTGGCTATTTTAGAATAATAAATTTTAAATTATCATATTACCGAACAAAAATGTTAAATGATTAATTATTTTGCTGCAGCGTCAAAGTTTATTTACATTTTCGAGAATAAATAATTCTATAATAATTAATGTGAGTGCCGAGTTTGGTTATAGTTCTTGTTTATGTAAATATACTACAGTTGTTCTGTATATTATATGATCCTATAGGGACATTGTGCAAGTTTTGTAACAATATTTGCAGGAATAATAGTATGTTATGCTGCTTTTTTTTTTTTTAACAGAAAGGATCAATTTATATCAGGAAATATAAGTTATATAACTGGATGTAACTTATAAATAGCTCATTTTTCTTCATAGTATATAGTAAGTAACGTTATTGGCATATAAAATTTTTTCATTTTAACGTGGTAATTAGTACCTGCCTATGTCTGAATATAACTTTATTAATAATTATTAATATTTTTAAACTAAAATTGATTAAAAATGACGATTTAATTGTAATTTGTGGCTTATATAATTGTCAATAAATAATACCTAAATATTTACATATTTATTTTTAAATATAGAAATAACTGAACAATAGTATATTGTTAATTTTTTCTTAACTTCAAATAATATTTATTCTATTCATGATATTGATGTTAACACAGATATTTTATATTACCTATATATAATACATATTATCTATTAACTAATGATATCATTTATAAGATGAAAGAGGATTTATATACTTCAACAAAATACCATTATTTTTTCTTAACTGTTGTTTTTTTTTATATAGATTGAACTTCAATGACGATGATTACAATTTTATTTATGGTATTGTGGATGAACTATCGAAAAATGTATTAAAAGCTGTGTCTCAAAGATCTTTAGATGAGAAAGAAATACAGTTTATAAGCCGTTGCAACATTAATGCCATGTTTCGATTATTCAAAGTAAAAATAGTTATAGGCTATATCTTTATAACAAATTATGTGTGACTAAAATGGTAGGAATATATTTTTATGGCAACTCCAATTTTTCACCATTTTTGTCATACAAAATTTGGAAGAATTTATTTTATTTAACACCACTTATTCATTGAAAAATTTTAGCTTCCGTATCCTCGTGTCGATAGCGAAGATTTGAGTGCACAGTCACATAAATTTTTAGATCCTCCACTTCAAAGTGAAAAAGTTGTCTTTACTTCTACAATACCAATTAAAGAAGTTAAAAAAATGAATAAATCAAAAATAAATAATCGAACTACGCGGAATAATATGATATAAGTAGGCACTATGTATTAATTTAAAAATTAATAAATATATTTCTGAATTTAATTAATTATTCGAGATGTATTAGTATTATAACAATATGTTGAATTATAAGTTATAACTTAATAAATTATAATAGTTAACTACTTATATTATGGAAATTCAGGCATTAACAGTTATTATTAACCATTTCCAAAGGAATAATTAAACCTAAATTGAAGGAAGAATTAAGGAAAATTAAAAATCTGAAAATTGAACACAAACATTGTATAAATTATAAAACACCAAAAAATTTACCAAGTACATATTTGGCTATAGTTGGAAGTAGGTATCGGGGCTTTAAAATTAAAAAAAATAAATGTTGGATTATTATATTTTTTTTATTAAATTTTTTTATTTTATGTTTTTTATGTAAATTTAACGATAGTTTAATCTTATATTAATTTTAAATTTAATTTAAATGTTGAATTATTAACTTTTTTTATTTTGTATTATTTAAGTAAATTTAATGATACCTAGTTTTTTTTTAAATAGCATTTTTTTTTAAAAATATTATATCATTCTTATTTTCTGAATTAATGTATTTGTATCTGCATTTAAATATTAAAAGTAATAATAAATTTGGCAACGTCGTATCCAATTTCACCCGTAATCGTACGCCTTTGTGTAATTAAAATTTTGTCTTTTGTTATTCTGGCACTGCGCGCAATCGTATACCTAAGTCCTAAAAAGGTATAACGCATGCAATCGTACTCCGCCGGTTATAGTCTATGACCAAGCAATAAGGACGACTACCTGCTGAAATTATTATAGAAAACAAGCTATAATATTTTTGGTCATACTTAACTGCATTTTATATAAATATGCTATATGCAATATGTATGTTATATATAAGTAGTTAGTACAATTTAAATAACTATAATATATTATATAGTGGAGACCGTGACTCACAAGGCATGCATATGGTATGTGTAGTAAATAATTCCCATATAGTTATACAAATAGAATATAATAGAATATGTTATAGGTGCGTTTACATAATATTATATTTGCGTACTATTTTATTTGATTATTATCTACAATAATTGTGCTATACAAAAATAATTAAGCTTACCTATTACTATTATCTATAGCATTTTACTTCGTTAAATCATAAATGTTAATTATTATTACTTAAATTTTGTTAATAAATAATAATTTTCAAATGTTTAATTTATGTTTTTAATTGATTTAGTCCATTTGACTAAATGAAAGCTGAGGATTATGGTTTATTTAGCTATTTATTTTATTAGGTAGGCAATATACTCGTATGTATGAATGTATGACGATCACCACTGCTTTACATCTGAAAAATTTTTACACTACAATTATGGATCTAATTTTTAAATATACCATTCTTTTTTTTTATATAGTTTATCTATTGACTATTTGGGAATTTGGATCTATATTCGATATGCCTTCTATAATTTGGAAGAAGAATGAAAAAGAGCAATAATTTTGAAACGTAAAAGTCTCCTTTTATTCTTTTCCCCAATCAGCTGTAGATTAAAGGATCCTCGACGATGCATTGACGAAGCAGGAAGTGCCTTGTGTGTGTGCTCAGTGAACGTATATTTTTACGACCTTTTTTTGTTGCGTACTTCCCCTTAGATCCACCCCTAATTTACGACAATTTTGGATAATACCCCGAGCTGACGTTTACGACCCGCATTTTGCAAGAGGATAGGGGTGCTCCCCAAAACATTTTATCGTGTATATTTAAACCCAGATGGTACACTACTGTTAAGCAACAGTGAAAGTTATCAAAAACCTACACACTTGCTCGTTTATCAGGAGTGGAAATTACCACAGTATTATTTTAACTTACCTATATAAGTATAGGAACATATTATATTTTTTAAATAAAAGAGTACCTATAATTATTGTAGAAATAAAAATATTTAAATATGTAATAAACAGTATTATTATAAATACATTTACCATTTAGGTATATTAAATAACTGAAATACTTTGTTTTTGTTGCTATTGAGGTTATCTAGTACAAGTAGTACAACTGTATTGACTAGTAGATGTGAATTATAACTTTAAATAAAAAATATAATGGCAAGTGTTGTTTTTAACATTATTATAAAAGCATGATATTCTATAATATATATGTGTGTGTATCATATATTATAATTTTCAATTACAATTATGAAATAGTTATGAGTTTATCATAATACAATAAATGCCTACAGACTTAGACAATTTAGATCCTAAAGTGATGTCAGGGACAGGGAAGGGATTTCTCAGTAAAAGTCACGGACTAAGATATATATATAACTTATAATATATCTTAGTCCGTGGTTATAAAATCCTCATTTTAAAGATAGGCTCACGTAGGGATTTTGTTTGATAAACGGAAATTGAACATTTTTTGTTAGTATAGAGTTGCTAATGGTTGTAGAAAATAAAACAATTATTACAATTGGATACAATTATAAAACTCTATTAACATTTTATCTAAACTAGGTACCCAAATAAACATTTTAAAAATTTGCGAAGTTTACATTTAATGGAGTTTAAGAACTAAGAAGGGATAATTCCATGGACATTTAATTAGTCATTCGAAATGCTATGCGGGATCAGTTACTATATATGCATATTTTAAATAGTGTATACCTAAATAAGGGGGAGGGTTTAGGTGGTCCAAAATGTCAGGCTTTGTTTTTACTGTAAATTTATTATACATCCTTAATTTTATTGTTTTAAAATACAATATATCTCCCTTACTTGCCCTCGCCATACAAAATTGTGTACGCTTATGTTTTTTTTTATTTATTTTAGCATATTTTAACATTTTAACTTAGAGTAATTTTATAATAATAAGAGCTAATTGTATGTATATATGATGTTCAATAAATATACAGTGTTTCTTAAGATGTATATAGATTTTAATTATAGGTATAGTAAGTAAGTATAATATATATTTTAATGTTTATGTTTTTTGCACTTTTTTAGTTTTTACACCACCCTTGCCTTTATAATTCAATAAAAGATAATGCCTATGGCTTTTATTAATTTTATTGTTTTCAGTACACTAATTAAAGTTTAAAAAATTAAATAGATTTATTATAACTATGTGCTATTGTATACGAATTTGATGTGTTATATTATTATACGATGAAAAAACGTACAAAATCAATATAATAATTTTTTTTATATACTTTAAAAAAAAAAAGAATTTAGAAAAAAAGATGAGTAGACTTGTAATGTAGGTAATAAAAAACTGTAATAATGTACCTATACAAAAACATATAATCTTAAAAATTGTATCTTTAAAACGTTATATATTTTATAAATCATATATTTGTATACGATTTAAGAACTATAATATAGGTAGGACACAAAAACATTTTAATACTTATATAGATTTTTATCGAATAATATCATCGCGTCATCCTGGCGCCAAATCCCGTGGCGCCCGATTCCTCGGTGACCATTTATTAGACGGGTTTCCAATCAAATAAAAAAATAAAAAATACACACACACACACTACGCACACGCTATATTATATATATACATATTAAGTATATCTATTTCGACAATGAGAAGAAGGCCTTCGATAAAGAATCCGACGTCATTATTTATCAATATAATAACGTATAATATTATACACACACACGCAGTCCATTAAGCCTGCAAAATCGTGTGTGTAGGTACGGTTTTTCATTTCCTATTCGTTTCGCTTGGCGGCGATGGTATAATGCGTTTAACACGCATTGGTTCTGCAGCCGTCGTGTCGTTGCGGTGGCTTTAATGCTTTCCCAGTTTTATAATATTCTATGACGCCCTTCGAGCCCATTGAATCGAGAGACCTGAATATTATAAGCTCCCTTCCTCTCTTACGACTATACGTCTGAGGTTTAGCTTCATCATATCTTACACAAAAATACAATAATATATATAAGTAGATTTTATAGGTAGTTAATTTCCAGTATCCAGTTTACATATTATAACTATAACATACAGTGCCATAGTAAGTATTCCCTTGTTATACAAAATACATAAATGATACCTAGAATATATTTCACTATTGTGACAAAGTTGGTCGCATACATGCCTGTATCCCTCAACAACATTTTCCGCTTTCTTGATTCACAACAGTAATATGTGTGTGATAAAAACGCGCACAAATAATAAATAAGATGAAATTTCGTTATACATAGCGATAGCGTGTTTGTTATGGTACTCACATAAATATATTATATTATGGACCCTGCAGTTCTATGGGCGTAATAAATTGCAATTTTGCTCTTATACGTCAACGTCATTACATTAAGCATTTATGATTTCAACTATTTCAAGTACACTTAAGGGTCGAATTGAATGAATGAAACCCGAAATGAAATTACAGTTGATCTGACGACCAATAAACAAAGAGTATTTTATGTTTTACCAGTTACCCACAATATTTACGCTTGTGAACCCCTATAACATGAGTACGTCGGTTTGACTGCAATGATATAAAAAAAAAAACTTTGAATACCAAACGGATAAAGATAATATAACGCCCAACACTTTTTACCCACTAGAATAAATAGAAATTACTATTATTATATACATATAGTAGATAAAGTACTCAATATTTAACTATTTAAGTAGGTACCTATATAGAAATATAGAATATTCACATATCATGTCTTATTTGCGCTTGTAATAAGTATTTAGTATTAAAAAATAATTTAACGTTAAGTATAAAATTACAGTTATATTCACAATAGGTACAATTGTAAAAAATTTATTTGATTTTATGCAACATTTATTTATAGCGTACAACTAATTTTTAATAAATTATCAAATTATTTTAATCTTGTATTTTTAACCTAATAGTTGATTTTTTTCTTTATGTTTTGTTAATTTTTATAGCTATAATAGCTATTTAGTATTTACTACTAATCAACTATTCAAAATATATAATATTAGCTTATTTTCATAGTTTTAATTATAGTAATAAATAGTATACTAAAAATAAAGTAAAAAAGGTTCTTAAAATTTGTATATATATATTGTTAGGTTAGTTCAAAGTCTATGAGAAATAAAGGTAATATATATTAACTTAAACCATAATTATGGTGACAAGAAGTAATCTTTTTCGTAGGAAAGTACTCTTTTTTGATGCATGTCTTTATTATGTTAAATACTTGAAATTGTACTCTTTTTTGAAAATATTAAGAGTTAATACATGTTTATGACTTTTTATAATTTGATTATTAATTTATATTTTATGGTTTGACGTTCGGCCTAATATATTCTGATTGGTCTGTAGCATGGTAAAATAATTTAAATATTTAACTTTGGTTTAAGTTTGCTTTAAATTACTTAAATTTAAGAGTACTTTCAATCACGATAGAAGATGAGGAGTTCAGTTATAAAATGTACTTTTTTTTTTTAATTTGTATATATTGTCAACATATTTATAATGTATTTATATTATATACCTATATTCTGTGATTCATTCAAAATTGTTTAAGTACTAAAAACCTATAATACTAAAAGTATTATAAATACAGCAGTGGAACGAGTTGAATACTATTATCGAGTGACTGGCAGACGGCAGTATATTGTATAATAATAATTATTTTTTCATTATTTCGAGCGAGCTGGTATAATACGGTATCGGTGCTTAGAGCAGAGAGCGCCCACTTCATGGGTCCCTGGTGTACGACCGGTCGACTTAACCCACAGCGTAAACCTCGTGGCTGGTTAATCGGGTCGGCATACTTAGGCCGCCAATCGGGCGTCGACTCCGAGACGGATTAACATGGTCACCTCCAAATGTACGGTGAAATTGACCGATAACTAACAGGGTCCCATGCACGGTTGTCGCCGTGCCGTGCCGGATAAGTAGTTACGTCGACGGTTTGACTGCGCGCGACCAGCGCTGTAGCTGTCGCTCTCACCGACCGAAACACGGCAAAATAAATAATAATTATTCATTTCGTTAATAAAAAAAAGTAAAAGTTTTTTTTTTTTGGTTTAACAGACCACCAAATACTACATTCATATAGATCATTAAATCATTTAGTAACTATTTGTTTTGTATCTTTTAATTTTTATTATTTTTATCAACTATATCCTTAGTAGATTTTATACGAGTGCCGAGTGCGTAAAAAGAGTAAATGAATATCAATGCTTTGGAAACTCACAAGACATGTGCAGCTCAGTGCTCACTGTACATAATAGGTCATGAGACACTCACGAGTATACTTCAAACACAGTGTTTTTTTCTTGTTCTCGTAATGATTTATTATAATAATATCATAATGTTTACCTCTCTAAAGAAAAACAAAAAATTGACAATATTTAAACAGAAAATAGAGTCACGTTTAAAAATAAAATTGACAATATTTAAACAGAAAATATGTCATGTATTAACGCGTCGTATGAATCGTATACGAGTTTTTATTTATATTGTACAATTATATACATACATACTCCACAATCCACACATAGAATTACATTATTTTATAAAACGTTATTACTTATTTACTCGCGTTTTTTTTTGTTACGGCGGTAACAGGCGTTTCTGGTTACTTCTTGGTTACTTCGTATAGTTTTGATTTAGCGACAGAAGGAGTGTTTTGTGAATTTAAAAAAAAACTAGACTGACATGTTTATGGGAATGGCGTGCTTTAATTTCGTAGAAAAAATGTCAAAAAAGTTCATTTCTAAAATTTGTATGGGGACTAGAGAGACTGTTGTTGTCTGTTTTCATGTATTTTTCATTCTATATCATTTTACAGGGGGAGAATTGTCGCATGAGTTTCAAATTAAGCTTGCATGTTTAGGTACATAGTATACATAATGTTCGTAAAAAAAGTAATAACAACTCTAATAATATAAGGGTCACCTAAAAAAATATATATATATATAGTTGAGGGAGTTATAACACCTAACCTTCCTCCCACTAAGCATGCTACTGATCATAAAAGTGTTTACAATATGTAACTTAAATTATAGGACTTACTACACTTCAATACCTTATATGATTTTTATTAATGTGCATTGATAATTAATATGACGAAATAAATATCATTAATTATAAATAGTTAAAAATAATAATAATGAAAATACATCTAACCATTATACGATATTGAACATTCTCCAGTGAAACAATTATTTCCCTTTAAAAAATATTTGATATTTTGTTGTATTTCAAAAGGAAAAATTGTAGTAGATATTTTGAGATACTTCATATTTAGGTACACCAAATGTTTTAATTTTAATTTTAAAGGGATATGATAATATTTTCAACTTTTTTTTAAACTTTTTTTTTGAGATATTTATAGGCATGACAATTTTTCATTTTTTTTTAGTATTTTTTACCACATAAGTTATTTTTATATCTATATAAAGATATTAAAAATACATGGGCCGATTTTTTTTTATTGTCATTTGAATTTAGAATTTTGACGATATTAATTGTCAAAATCGCAAATTATTTTTTAGATTCTGAGCGGAGCGATGAATGTATTGATTTTACAATGTTGTGTGTTTTTTTTTGTCTGTGTACACGAGAACGTAAATAACGATAAATTTAGCTTATAATAATTATAAAAGAACTTAAATTCTGGTATCTTCAGGCCATTAAAACATGAACCACCTTTTTCGCCAACCATTCGAAATTATATTCTAGGCTAACAAATCATC
>VUJU01000610.1:15778-92384 GCA_009835225.1 Aphis craccivora | reverse complement strand
ACTAATATTAATTTACTTCTCACACTGTAACACAGCTCAAATATAAATGCTATATGAAATGCCTAAATATTACTCCTAAAAATATGTCTTGCTCCAGCCCCCTTAAATAACACTTATCAATAATTACATTATTACTTGTATAATATAACAACTACGCCTTTAATCGATTAATCAATATTCGTTGATCTTCACTATTCACTGCCTATATCCTATATATACTGTATTTATATCAAAGTCCTTTTAATAATAGTATTATACTATTAAAATTTGTATGCGATACGGATAGATAAAATTAATATAAAGAATAAAATAACTTTTTTCCACCTTAATTTATTATTGATTACTATAGATATATTTATTTTCATAATTTATTGCTTATTTGAAAAATAACTTACTATCCGCAGTTGATAATGTGGTTAGAATACTTTATTTTTCTTACAACGACATAATATCAATACTTATAAAATAATATTTAGTTTTGCCATTGATTACTTAAAGTTTTGTAGTAATGGAAAAATCGTTACTTTATTTAATTAACATTAATCGCGATTCATACTTCCATTGACCATAACAATATTTTTATAGGTATCAGACAAAATAATTTATCGTAGTCACCATAGTTAAGACATACCATATAATTACTTTTATATTATTTCAGTCTTATTTTGGAAATTTTAGAATAGATGTGATAATTCTTGTGCTCTTCACTTCTTCAACTTCTTGAATATCAAGAAGTTCAAAATGTTCAAAAGTTTGAATTCGAACATACTAATGCTAAACCGTTTGAAAAGTTCAAATAAAATCATGTTCGAAATGTTGAAGTTAAAACTTTAAAGTAAAAAGTTAATGTTAATTACAAATTACAATTATTATTTATTTCTATATTTTCAATAGGCATACAATATTCGCTTATAAATATTTATTATATTGAAAAAATTGAACTTACATTTTAGGGAAAAATAACATTTTTTTCTCTCTTTATTTAACTGACAGCAGAGAAGGTTCTGTGTGAACAATATTACTCCTCTGCTGAAATCGTTTATTGATGAATACAAATTCTGTAAAAATATAATATATACACAATAATACAAACAATACAAGGGGTGATTGTAGATTATGCTACATTACATTACAAAATAAAAATAAATAACAAAATAAAGTAGTCCGCCAGTCTATTTCCGGCCCAATGTCGCTCGATAGCCCTACTGGACTATGTTTTCGTTCTACTGGACCTTGTTTGTCCGAGGAAGGGTCAGTCGGTCGCAGCGATTACCAATAGATTAGCTCTTGTTTCAGCTTCAGCTATCCTCTCATCCTGTTCTTTGGAGTGTAATTTGTTTTCCACCATGTCGTAAAAGAACCTAGTGGAACGTTGAAAGGAAGTCTGTATTATCGCTAGACGGGTCATCGGTAGGGCCAACACAGAAAAACCCGAAAGTCCTTTGGGCTGATGTTTTAGTTGCTGACTAACATCTTTCATGGCTTTTCCAGTGGACCCCAATACGTACAATTAAAAATTGTGTATTCAGCAGTGTCGAATAGGTGTCAGCAGTACATGCCAGCGTCGCGCTTTATCTGGTGAAGGTAGTAGGTACCTGAAATAGTCATTCCCCGTAAGAGCCTGTTGTACATAAAATGTTAAATATTTAAGACTTCTTCTCACCCATCTCTTAGGTCAAGAAGAATTCTATTTATTCAGGCCGCGTTATTGCCCGCTACTCCATATGTTGGTCCAGGTTGCGAGCAGTATGTCGCGATGATTCGATCCTATTTAAGTCTCAAACTTTCCCCAAAAAATAACAATTTATTTTATATTATTTGTGGTTAAGCATAAACTTGTAATTAATTATCACTTTTATAAATTTATATTATAACAATTTACCTTTTTAGAGCAGCATAATCAAGTCTACTGTCTACCTATACCTAATACACATATTTTTCTGGTGCCATATTATTATTATTTGGTAATAATAGTTGAGTAAATTTTCGATAAATATTTTGTAGTTCCCAATAAAGGTTTAAGAAAACAAAAACAAAGATCAAAATAATATAAAAATATTCATCATAAAATATTGAAATACCTACTAATTTTTATAGTGATTATTTTTTTTTAAATATTTATATTTCATAAAATATTTGTATTTATAATGGTTAAACAAATAAAAAATTTCAATTTTTTACCACACACTTTATATTATCAAGACGTACCCTTTTGGAAACACTGTTCTATACTTTTTTACAGCATGCCTAATCTATCTGCGGCTGTTTAATCCCAAACAAGCCTTCACATAAATTTCAGCTACTAAATATCTATATTAAACAGGTATAGTATATAAATAAAGAAATGAGAAGAGAGTCACATTAAAATGTATTAAATTAGTTTTATGAATTCTGAATATTTACTTTTGAAAAATATTAGTGTTTGTTTTTCAATACATATTTCTGAAAACAAAAATATTCAAATACGCATACCTACTTACTTTAAATGGGTATTCTTAACATATTTTATGAAATTATAAATATAAGTAATTATAACCATTAAAATTAATAATATCATATGGTGTTACTTATAGGTAGAAATAATATAAAATTGTTGATAATATGTTGCGGTCTTTTCGTAATTAAATTAATAAATGTGCAGTAGGTACCTAATTGATTTAATTTTTGTTCAGTGTCGTTTATGTGATGGGCAGTAGTTGTGTATAAATTAAATATAAAAACATACCTATATTGTTTTAATTTATCTACTTTATACACTTGAGACGTCTTTTCGAAACTATACAAATTTTTATTTAAATAATAGTTTGATTATTAGCTGATTGGTGGAATGTTATCTTATATTATAATTATAATTATTGTAATCCCTTGGTCTTAACGGTAACTCATGTAGAGTTCAATTAATCGTTTAATCGATCGTAATATTGCACTACTGAGTAGGTAAATCACATTATATTAAGTTTAATAACGGACTTCATTCGCTCTTCAAAGGTTTTATGTGGCTGTCGACTGAAGTAGCCGAGAATAATCATGGCGGGACAGGGGAGCAAAATATCTGCTTGTTTATGAACTTCATACACACTTTGTGTAATACATATATATCATTACCGGCGACACAATTTCCGCAAACGTAATTCAATTAACAGCTGGTGCCATTTATTTTACTCACTCACCCGTAGTCTAATAGAATTCTTTATCATGTTTTCATACGATCCTAACATTCCCATCCCCCGGTCTCTAAAACACACCCATCTGTATTTAATTTGACTAAATTTTTTCGACTGTTTTGGTACGTTCAGCGAAAACATTGCCATTGAGTAAATATGGGAATGACGTCTCCAAGCCCGATATAGAACGACGGGTGTTAAATAATATAATAATACAAATTATTTTATTGCGTATTTCGTATGTGATTCAAAACTAAAGTGTATCAGATTTATCATACTCGTATATTATTTAATGCTATAATTATCAGAATATTTGTTGCGTGTTATTTCGGTGAAATCTTGAGAAAAATTGCATGCAATGTATATGAAATACGTCATTATTAAAACAAAAAGATATTTATTAGAGGTCATAGGTTTTTATAAGTTACACGGAGTGATAAATGCTGGGAATTTGTATTATTAGTATAACTAGAGAAATTATCATGATAAAATTAAAAAATATAGACATTTTAATCGATTTTTTTTTTTAGATTTTATGAAGAGTGATGAAAGTATTAATTTTATAATAATTATGTGTGTTTTTTCTGTCTGTTATAACGAAAATTATTCCTAAGAATGGTTTGATTTTAAATTTCGAGGATGGTTTTAAACAGAAAATTGGATCTAGTTTGTACCTTTGAAAGTTTAAAATTAAAATCATTAAAATATTGTTACTATTTGTGTATAAATTTACTATTGCGATGTCGTTATCATCGAATACAACAAAATTTTAAATTTAAAAAAAAAAAAAAATAAAATAAAAATAGTATATCTATTATGAAACTACACATAATTTAATGGCATTAACAAGAAAATAAACAACGTATATTATGAATTATGATAAAAAATAAAAAATAATGCTGACTTTTCATGAAATACTCTAAAACGATAATATTTCATACATATTATTCCAATAAAATTTTTTTATTAGAAACGTATTTAAAGTACTCGTTTAGTCTAATCCGATTTTATTATAACAAATTCTTTTCAACGTTTAATGGAACACAAAATATATTTTTTTAATGAAAAATCTTCTTTAGGGTTTATTAATATTAGATTATGCGTAGTTGAGTTTTGCATATTAATTGTGATTAAGAATATTTTACACGTTATTCTACAAAATAAATTTTAATATGAACTAAAATTATTACGAATTACACACATTATAATAAATCAATTCATAATTTATTTTGAGAAATTAATATAAATAAAATGTGTTTAATATTTTAGACTCCGACTTCTGAGCAGACGATGAATGTATATTGATTTTACAATTATATGTTTTTTTACTTTTATATATGAGTACATAATAAGTAGTCAATAAAATACTTCGATTTTCAATAATGGGGGGGAGGGTTCTGGTAAGGAGTTGGAACTAGTTAGTATTTTAGTGAGGTAAATATTTCTCACTACCTTTTTTTTTTAATCGGTAATAACAAACGAAAGAAAACGGGAATTTTTATGCAAATTTAGTTTTTGACAAAATCGATTTTTTTTTTGTTTGAAGTACCTAACTTAAAAACTAATAACTGTAAATACTTGAATTTGAATTCGCTAAATGATTATAAAATTATTTTATTTACATAATATAATTTTCAAAATTTTTTGACACTTTTTAAGCCATTTGCCTATTGAAAATTTTGATTTTTTTTTTTTATAAATGTTAATAAAAATATTTGTTGGATTAACATTTTCAATAATGTAATACAGGATCTCATATAAGTTGTTTTTATATCTGTATATAGTTATTAAAACTACATAGGTGCAATTTTTTTTATACGGTTATGAAGTTTATAATTTTTTATTGTTAGTTTAAATTATAAAAAAATATATCGTTAAATAAATGGTAGAAATAAAATAATTGCTTATTTTATTGTTTTTATGGATAATAAATTCACTAACTATTGGAAAAAACTATCCAAATCAGTATCATTCTAAAGATTATATGACACACAATAATTTTTAAAAGAGAGGTTTCATTTAAAAAATAAAACTTATAATAATATTGACAAAAATAACACATAGAATTATAACCTATAATTAATATTATACAAATTACAATAAAGGCTATATTTTCTAAAAAGCTTTTTACGAAAAAGAAGATTAATCAATCAAGTTTTGGCTATCATAATTATTTTTTACTTTTTTACGAAGTGATGAATGTATTAATTTTAAAATGATGTGTGTTATTTTTTGTTTTTATGTCTGTGACCTGTGTACAGCATAACTTATCGAATTAAAGTTTCAATTTCAAACTTTGGGAGTGGTTTTCGATGAAAAAGTGAATATCCTTTTTGCATTAAAAAGGTCAAAAGTAAGAATTAAAAAATTAAAAAAAAAAAGTGATTGTAAAATAGGAATATTTACGCAAAATAAGTTTTAGACAAAATTGATTTTTTTATATAGTTGTAACTCAAAAACTACTCAAATACGTAAATACTTGACATTTTCACCAAATGTTTATATTAGTGTTATCTATACATGGTTAAATTTTCAAAATTTAGCTTTTTTGAGCTATTTATAAAAAACTGAAAAATTTGATTTATATGAGTATTTATTTTTTGAAGTATCAAAAAAAAGGTTTCTTATAAGTGTTTCTTAAAGAAAAAAAAACAAAAATTGTTAGTTACCGTGGATAGTTGTTTGCAAATTGTGAGGCTGTTTCTTTGTCTTATAGTTATTTCAATCATAAAATGCTATAAAGTGTACATACCTTATAACTACGCAAAATAATAGTAATTTAAGGTGTTTATAAATTCTCATAAATATACTTATAGATAATAAAAACAATTTTTTTATCACATTAATATTCATACACCAGGGAAATATATTATATAATAATATTATAAGGTTGTTAAATGAATAACAATAATAATGATTATTAAAGAACAACATATGGCATTCTGTGGGGTTTCGCATCATACAGCCAATCAGTGCACTGAAGACTTACTATACTACTTTTCTATTGGTTATTATTATTATTAGATGTATTTTAATTTACCTTGACAACTCGAGTCTCAAAATTAAGTTTGTCAGTTGTAGTTAGAACGCAGTGATCTATACTAAATCCCGCAGGACTGTTCAAAGCACTGAACCGTTGCCACAACTCATATACGTCGACAATAATAATTGATTCATCGTCGATTCTACCCATACTGAGGTGGGTCGTTGGCGATTGCTTAACTATAGGTATGCTTTAAACAATTATTTTATTATATTATAATAGACATACTTCGAAATTAAAATTGCACAGCAGAAATAAAACACTTACACTGTGTAACTTATTGTTTTCCATTTTTGAAATAAATGAAATAATAAAGATACACATACTGTTATTATAGGAACACGTAGATATATTATATCGTCTTCATACCAAATAGTGTGTTTAGATATAAATAACATATTTCTGTAAAAATCTGAAAATTTCAAAATATTGGACATGTTCCCTAACAGTATAACTAAAACCTCCTGCAAACTGTCAGGTATAACAGTAAAAACTTTGATGACGAAACGCTGAACGGTGTGGATTTGTATGCTTGACACAAAATTGAGACTTGCTTTTATAGTATAGATTATTTAAAGAGTATAAGTCGTAGATACTTGAAAATTTCAACAGTTTTTTAGATTGCCATTTTCTATATATAATTTAATTTTCAAAATATTTCCCTTATTTTAAGGCTATTTATAGACATTTGAAATATTTGTTTTTGTTTAGTATTTTTTATCATAAATATCGATAAAATTGTCTCGGTTAAGTCAAAATACTTGAAAAAAACTTAATACGAAGTTCCTCATAAGATAGTCTTATAGCGATTAAAAAATTATAAGAATATAAAGGCACAATTTATTTTATTAGCGTTTGAAGTTCAAACATTGACAAAAATTCGTCAAAATCATAAATATTTGCAAAATTAAACATTTTATTTTACTTCTTTTAAGAACAAATTAGACCCAATTTGATATACATTCGTTATAACCATCCACCTGTTGGAAAATCGGATCATTTTATTGACAATTAACTGTTTGCTTATGTACTTATCCAGAAAAAAACAACATAGAATCAATACATTCACCGTTCCTCATAGAACTTCAAATACCAACGCACACTACCGCGGGTAAATAAAATTATACAATTTATAGTATTGGAATATCATCGTTAAGTAGATTTCAAACTGAATAATTTTAGAAAATTGTATTTAGGACGAGACAAAGCTGCGATAACGTGAAACTTTGATTTAAGCTCATCTCAGACAGTCGTCGTCGTTTTCGAGGTTAGGCTCCTATCGCGCGCACAAAAAATTGTTTGTTTCGTTAAGGGAAGGCCTCTTGCATTGATCCCGTTCACTTTATCTTGTAAATACCGAATACCTACATGTTTGTGGATGTATTTTTTCTTTTTTCGACCAGCATCTCCAGCGAATAGCATGCCGGGCGGCAGAGATGTTTGTGTGGGTATTTGCGTATAGAGCGCCCAATAAAATAAACCATCACTGTCTACTATTTTGATCCGGAAATATATTATTTTTGTAGCCGGTCGGTATGTGTAAATGTCGTTGTATATTTAAAATTCCGAACGGAACGAGCTGCTGCAAGTTTAACCTTGTATAGTCGAATCACCGCAATGACGTGTGATTTTCATTTTGTTTTCGGGGGGCTAAATGTTAGTGGAAAATTGAAAAAAAAAACATAATTTTATATTTTACAATAAGTATTCTTTGTAGGTAACTATTGTGTTTAATTTATAATTTTAGTAAATTTTCTTCTTGATAAACGTGATTGAGTTTTTTCATATTTACTTGTAACACTTAAAAATTTATTGTGTTTACAAGTTTCAACTCTGTCGGAAAAAAAATGTCATACATTTTTTATCATCATTAAGTAGCTGCTCTACTACTCCACACAAAATATAATTTCAAAATATTGTACTATTATTTATGTTTTTATCATTACATATTACGATTTTTTTTTCATGTAGTATTTTATGAATTCACTTTTATTTGTAGAATTTAAGAAGTGAAATTGTAATACAGCTTTTCCACGGATTTTGATCCATATAGTTGATTGAATCTAAAAGAATTTTAACTAAATCTATAATATCCTAGAGATTCTTAAAGTTTATAATTTTTTAAAACTCTCACAATTTTTATTTTGGTATAATGCATTGATTTTTAGACAGTTATTTCAAATTTATTTTACCTATAATATTTTTGTATTATAGTATATATATATTTTTTTTTTTGAAATTCATTAGAATTTAATTTATATATTGCAGGATATTAGGAATTTAAATTTCTAGGTATTTATTTAATATAGTATAATATTATATATTACATTGTCAATATTATATCTTCTCATAAATTTAATTTACAAGCACTTAAATTTAAATTAACGTTCTGCTAACTTTATTATACCTAGTGAATTGTTTATAATTATTCTTCAAGATAATATACAATTTATCGTTGCTTTAAAATTAGTAATAAGATACTTGCTCAAACTGAGATGAACAATATTATTATAATAATAAATATTAGTGTTTTAATAACAATTTGAGATCGAGAATAACAATTTTAAAATATTTTTGAAAATAACTTAATATCTAAACGTGAATCAACGATAAGTGAATATTTATTTATTTTGATTTAGTTTCTAATCTTCAGAATTTTTGATCTATTTAAAAAGTTATTTAGTTAATTATATTGTAAAAAAAATTTTTAATTAGTTTGAAGTAATTTAATTTTATCCATTATTCATTAGGTAGTGTTTATTTATACTAAGGAGAAATGTGTTTAGAACAGAAGTCCCCAAACTTTTTATTGTACGATCTATTTTGGAAATTTTTTAAAACTTGGCAACAACAAAAAATATATATATTTATTTATATATAAAAATATAGCGCGACCCACCAAAAATATAATCGCGACCCACTTTTGGGCCGTGATCCACAGTTTGGGAACCTCTGGTTTAGAAGATTGAAATATTTTCTAATATCTTATCTTTTAATAGTAATCTCTGACATATAAGTAACTGTATTATATATATACTACCTAGGTATATTTACACACATGAAACTTTTAAAACACTTCTTCTTATAGAAAATACTTTTAAAAAATAAACAAAAAAACAATATTTCAAGATCGATTGATATATTTTACTTCTTTTAAAAACTAAAAAATTCCATTTTATTGCTATACAATAATTATTAGTAGATTCAGAGACAATTTGCAAGTAAAATTGAGAATATTTCAGTTAATATTTTCAAATAACAGTTTTTATATATTCTGTTTATATTTTAAAAATAAAAATAAAGCTATGTAATAGTTTGTTATTGAAATTAATTTTCTACCATCACAATATAGATTTTGTTCATCATAAGTTTAGGTTAGGACACGCGCACGCACACACACACTGCACGTTACATTATTGTGAAAATGAATACTCCACTCAAACTTAAAAATATATTATTTTAACTTCACTGTAGATGACTCTACGTTATGGACCCGCTTACAAACCATTACATTGCGTGTTTTCTGAACGCAACACGACCATTATACCAATCTGTAAATATTACTTATTATTTTTCCTGTTAAACGAAGTAAACAGCGAATTTAAATCTCCTTCGATAATCAATTCCACGCCATCACAAACAGTTTGTGTAAACAACTAAAATTTCTACCAACTTATATATCACACTGTAGATAATATTTACGATCCATCGACAGAGTTGGAAAACACAAAATAATTGATTAATAGGTTGGTATAGGAACTACAATCTAATATGATATATTATATTTAATCCATAAAACAGTTAGTAGGTACTGTATTCGATAAATTCTTTTGCCTGAAGGGATAACCGTACAAAAAAAAATCATTGTACTTGAAAAACAAATATTTTGTCCGGTATACCTAAAATATATAGGTATATTTTAAATGTATCTTCAAATTTTTCAATGAATTTTTTTCGTATTTATTGTACAACATTACACAAACTTTAAATATTGACCTCTGTAATAAGTATGTAATATGTATACGTATTCAAAAAAACGCATTGAAGAATATTTTAATTGTAATTGATTATTATATTGATGTATTGTAATAATTTTAACATAAAATATTTTTAAAATTAAACAATCTATGGTAGCTATGGTAGTTATTATATGATCGGTTTCTTTTAATGTTAGATTAGGTAATATGTACCTTTAGTAGCGGAATATTAATTGTTGAAGTGCATTCCAGGTTAAGGTGGAATACAATAAAATAAAAACATTCGAGAAATTTTGATATTGTTTATTCACATTTTTTACACTTAAAAACTCCGGGTATTAAAAAAGTTGGGAATCGTCCATAAGCGAGAAACGCACAAATGCAAAATTATGAACTTAATCAGTATTAGGTATCCGAGTAAAAAGTTGTTCACGATGACTTTTGTTTTTCGTAATTTATTATTGCAAAATAAAAACTAAGATACTTTTAAACTTTCATAGGTACAGGGATTTAAAATTGTTATCGCATCATAGTATGAGTTCAAATTTAACGAGCTTAAATATTATTTCTTACTGAACGAGTAAGTAAACATTATCGTTGATTACAAATATTATGTATTGTATTATAATAAACTCATATATTGCTTACTTATACATTATAGAATTAAAAGTTGTGTTATATTATCATCATATTATCACAATATTATAGTATTTATGGCGGAGGGGACGTTTTTATATTTATATTAATAGTACATACACAACAATGTATTTATAATTTCAATTTATGTAGAGAGACTAGCTGCACGAAAAATATTGATCATTTTTACTAGAACAACAGGTGTCGTTTATCATGAAAATAACATAATTTTTCGTGTGTTTTATTTGTGATTAGCATTGATTTTAAAATATATAAAATATATTATAGTATATTAGTATATTTTAAAATCAATGGCAATAGCATTATTCGATAAAAATAGAATACACGTTTCGTGTAAAAAACACGGAACCACACGATATAGTATAAAAATTATAAACAGGTTATTTTACGATTGGTATAAGATAGTATATTGGCTATAGTCGTATTACCTCTGAAGGACTGCAGGTCTTCCACGAATAAGCAGTGTTCAGCGCCCAACAATATCGTTTGGTCGTCAAGTGCATGGGGACTATCGAATTGCAATTCAAAACTTCTGCAGTATATTATATTCTATACGGGCACTCGCCAAACGTAAACGTATTCGGTAGTAACGTTACTTTTAGGTATACCTTTTACCTTAACCGCGGTCACCTCTCGGCCAATGGCCAAGCCGAAACCGTATACCGAAACCGAATCGAACGTCGCATGTATTATTATACAAACGTATGATTTTGTGGCCGTTTGTGCTGCATACAAATCGCCGGCATAAACTCGGGGGCTGGAATATCTCACGTTCGCCAGTAATTCGACCGCCGTCGCCGCCACTGCGCTTGTATTCCTCGTGGAAAACGAAGAAATGGAAAAAAAAAAAGAAAACGAATCGATTTCCACGCTTTCTGTCACAGGTACCTACACACACAATATGCCGTTATGGCGTTGTATATGTATATATTACACGGGCGCAAGTCTAATATAATATAATTTATATACATATATATTATATATATATATCATTGAGGGTCGGAATGCTTTGGCGCTGAAAAACCATTGTACATCTCCATCACGTTGCCGCGGTGCACGTGACTTTTGGACGACGGCGGCTGCTTTAGCTGTTCTTCTTTTCTCCATCGACGGCAAGCCCGTCCGCACGCTTGTGATACGACATTTCTTGCGAGGAACCATAACGGCGTGTGCGATATTCAGACTTGCTCCACACACTTTGTCATTAGGCACACACGTGAGAGCACGTTTTTCGGGTTCGTCTGCGCTTGACGGCAGATTTCCCACCATCGATTTACATTTATGTAAAATGGTTTTTTTTTTTTTTTTTACAACTATTACATATTATTATTATTATCGTAATCATCATTTCGACGAGGTAAATTTTTTAAAAGATCACTGAACGGCTGGTCGGTCGTATACGTTTGCGTGCATCGTACTTCGTTTTTGAGGGAACGAGCTAACCAATTAATAAATAGACGCACGTGGATTTAGTGTGACGTCGCTTTGTCAGATATAATATTATGATCCGAATATACGAAATGCATAAATCGACGGATGACTTAATATTATGTAAAAAAAAAAAAAATAATAATAATAATCTGAACGAATTCGCGTACTGGATTATTTCTACATGTTAACGTCAGTACGCTAAATATATAATAAATGGATATAGTATATTAAATATTATTACATTATTTTGTAACTTTATTATTTTAAAAAGTACCGACCTGAGCAGTTGTTTTTTTGACGTTTTGCATCTGATAAAATGTGTAGATATTACATGTATTGATCTTAGGACTGAAATAAAAAAAGGATCATAATATCATCTCTCGAATAGACAAACGTCCACCTCAGGTAATGACTAAGGGTTACAAGCACATTTTCGTGAAGAGTATATAGATTTAAAAACACAAAATAAAATGTTTTTAAAAGAGAGACCGTTTATAAGTAATACCTATACCTAATATTATACTAATACCGTAATAAGTACTTATATCATAAATTTGTAATTAAGAAAATTGTTTTTAATATTTCGGAATAATATTTAATACGTAATATATTATACAATATGTTCATATAGGCAGTGAAAGGGTTTAGTTTGTTCGCTAGAGTTCGTATTGTACATTTTTAAATTTGTTGTATTTGTAAAATAATGCTGCTGAAATATCAATGCATTAGTTTTATTTTAAATTAAAAATCTTTAGAATGAAGATTTCTTTGAATAAAGAAAAACAACTTGACAAAGTTTCAATATAAGTAATATTTAAAAATTTCTTTAATCTTTAATTTAAGGTTCAAACATTTTAATTAAAAATAAAATGATTTTACTATTGACGCTAACGTTTGAAAATATTTACAGGGTTGAACTGAACTACCTGTACTGTTATTTTAAGAAAACTGAACCAATAGACGCATTGAATATAATATTATATTGTGTTACTGTTGCTTTATTACTATCTTTGTAAAAAAATTGTTCACTACTAAACAAATAAATCAATAAATTCAAATTTAATCTTAAAAGGTTATTAAAATTGAGTTATAAAACTTACAGAATACTCTTAAGTCCCTTTATAGGAACATTAATTAACTATCTTATACCATGGTAGATGTAAACTTACAAAAACAAATTGAGTTATAAAGTGACTTACTATAGTTACAACATAACAGTAGTATTATGTCATATGTGTATAATAATTAATTGGTCTTTATAAATAAGTGTTTAGAATTAAGTACTGTTAAAATTACAATTATTTAATAGGAAATATATGCTGTAATTTATAATAACCCACTTATTAATTTATATTTCCATTTTATTTTTATAATTAATATTCTAATATAATACAAATGTACAATCAAAGATTACCATTGTATATAATACTGTTAGTTGTTATTGTAGTTACTACTGTAATAAAATTACTTTTAAAATAAATTATTCACTATTACTTACATATTTTGAATGAAATTACAATTTGGCATATAAAATAAAAATGCTAAGTTAAGTATATTTTTTTGACAAATGATAACAAAAGTGTATCAATCAGGTATAAATTAAACATAAATAATATGTGAACTATGAAATACTGGATAAACAATAATATTTTTACCAATACTGACACGAAAAAGGACAAAAATTTAACTAAAATATTTAATACAATTTATGGTATTTAAATTTTAAATTTCTTAAATAGTTAAAATTTGAATACGTAAAATAATAAATATTTTGTTTAATTTTTATTTTAGATGTCTATTGGTAATTTAATAATTTATCTATTGGGTTCTTAATTGAACAAAAATAAGCTAAAACGAGTAAGTAAATGATTTATAATTCAATTTATCATCCTAATATTATATGAGTTGAGTTTGTATCAGTAACTGATATAGTATTGTTCAAATCGTGAAATATCTATAAAATATTTTGGTTTAGACAAGCTCCAAGCAGTATAGCACAATAAATAAATAATTAATTTTTAAATTAAATTATAATTAGATTGAACGATTATAGTAAAATAAACATAAAATGATAATGTACAAATGGCTAATAAAAAGGTGTTGTTTTTCTGATCAAGCGTGTACGGATTATAATGTATTGTTGGCAATTTGTTGCACTTGAAATTTTGTGAAGTTCCTCTATTGGTCCGTTAAAAGCTCAGACTGAACAGAGTGTTATGTTATCGTTTGAAACGGATGCACAAACACAATAATCTCTTGTATTCCATTTGAATAGTGTTTCTATGCATCTTCCAAGTCCAGTATTGATTTATTGTTTAGTTCTCATCGTTTAATGTGAACAGAGATATTAGGTCTTTGATCGATTGATGATTGTCATTGTATTAAAATCTCCGCATTTCGATCTTCAAGTTTGATTTGATCAAAAAATCTTTATGAATTGAAAGAGTTCGAAGAGACGGATTATATTACGTAGCACTGTCAGCTATTGGTTTGGTACCTATAGTTTTTACTAAATCGGCAATAATACGCGCAATAGAGTTTATTTGATTACCTATCTATTTAAGAAGAGTATAATATACTATTTAGCCAGAGAGGAGACGATTGAGTAGACTAAAGCTAATGACTTGAAAGTCTTAAAAATTATGTATTAAATACTATAATACTACTAATGTTGTGCTTAATTATACGTATTAGTACCGATTGCAATCAAGTACCTAGTTTACATAAAATAAGTAGTTTTATAGTATTGAGCTTAATAAAAAACAAATATTATGTATACTATCATAATGTTATAAATTATAATCACGTGTTGTGAAATGGTCAAAATATAATTAATAGTATCCTTATTTTTTATTTTATTTAATTTTAATTTTAAACGTTAGTATTAAAAATGTAAAAATTGTTCAGATTTCAATGTTATGTGTTTGACGTTAAAGTATTTCCATAATATATAATTTAACTACCTAGTTTTTTAAATCAAATATCAGAATATCATCATAAATAAAAAGCGTGGGTGATATTATGCTATTATATTTTTAATGATTCAAATCATTAATTTAAGGTAAATAAATAATGCGTTAATTTTGGAAATAAAAAGTTATGTAAATGTGTATAAGTAATTTTTTGCATGTGCTCATATAATATAAATATATACAACTCATATTGCATGTATATGTTTACACGTTAAATTAAAATACTTAAAGGTATAATTTAGTCATAATAATTAGCCATTAAGAGCCCTAATGGTAATTCTTTTGGAGTAATGGACATTTGGTATTAACAAAATGGAAAGATAAAATAATATTCACAATTAAAAGTAATTATTTTAAATCCTATTAAATTATGTATTTTATTCAACTTCAACAAATGTAATATCGTTATATTTTGTTTATGAAGGTTTATTTTCAAAAGGAACTATTATTTTAAGATTTATTTATTAAAATAGTTTAAATAATTTTGTCTTTAATACAAATAGTTTTTGAAAGTTTCATAATATTAAATTACAATTTGCATAATTCTATACATACATTTTTAAAGCTAGATTATAATTATACTAATACATTTAATGATAAATTTAGTGTATTCAATTTTTTTGATATGTCATAACTTATAACTAGGGCTCGGATTTTAAAGCATATGGTTTTTTTTATGTATGAGATTTTTTTGCTATTTTATAGCTTTTTTCAATTATTCCAGAATTTTTTTATATGTTTATTATGATATTTTAATAAAAAAAAAAAAAAAAAAAAAAACTATTAATAAGAAATGTAAAGACCCAGAATGTGTTTATTAGTTTATTATTGTTTTTATTATCGGCTTGTTTATCAAATGTATTATTTAATAATTTTATAACTAGTTTGTGTTAATTTTTAGTCATATTTTTTTTATTGCTTTAAAAAAAAAAAAAATATATTTCTATTTTAAAACAATCGTATGCTTTTTTAGTCGCTTATTATGTTTTAAAATTCAAGCCCTAGTCATAATAGAATTACAAATTTTTTTTTTAAAAATTACCATTTATAATGTTTTATGTTTGCTTAATCGTATAAAGCTTAACTTTTATATTTATCTTGAGACTTCCTTTACTACGATTTTTAAAATTATATTGTTTATAGATAGTATTATATTAACTTAAATTTCAATTTATTTTAATTATCATTTCATTACAAATGTGTCATTAGTTAAATAATATATTTTATCTAGTTTTTTGTTTGGTATATAAAAGTAATAGTGCTATTAAAGTAGAACAATATTTAATATTTTTTTTCATATTTTTCAAGCATTTAAATTTTACACTTTGAATTATGGGGAAATTGGAAGTTCATGATTGATAACCATATTATTAATGAATTAGTTTGGGTTTTAATTGTTGTAAGATTTTATATTTTAAAACACGATTCATTTGATCTCAATTTCATAAACTAGACCATTCTATTTATAATTAAAAATTTGTAGTTATTGTTTAATATTTAACTTAAATTTAATCGAACTATGTTATGTATGTTATGTTTGATATAGTTTATGAATTTATTATAGTTATTAGTCTGTGTTTGTTCGTTATTATCTATGTTTATTTGTTTTTGAATCTTATATGGCAGAATATTGTTCTATTTATTGATATATTTATCTATTTTTTCGTGTATAAGTATACATTATTTTTACTGAATTTTAAATTCTAAAAATTAAAATTAAAATTGAATTTGAATCCAATGATAAATATTATTGCATACGAAAAACGATTCTGAACGAAGATGATTTGTCACCCTGGGATATAATTTTTATTGGTTGGTAAAAAAGGTGGTTTATGTTTAAACACCAAAATGTAAGTTCTTTTATAATTATTGTAAATCAAACTTATGGAAAATCTTGTATTAAATTTTGAACTATTAGCTACTTATACAAAGTTTTATGACTACAATATAATTTGAGAATATTCATGATTTTTTGTCAATATTTGAACTTCAAATGCTAACGAAAAAAATTTGTGGCTATGTATTCTTACGAGTATTATTTTTGAATAAAATTTTAATATTACTAACTTATGAGGAACTCTGTATTCAATTTTCAAGTATTTTTACTCAGCCAAAAAATTGTAATCGATATTTATGAAAAAAAAAAAACTAAACAAAAACGAATATTTTAAGTGCTTATTAATAGCATTAAAATAAGCGAAATATGAGTATTTTGAAAAATAAATTATGTAAGGGAAATGCCAATCTAAAGAATGACTCATATGTATTATTGTAGTAACAGTATGTTACTTTATTCATTTCGTTTATTTATTTGTTGTGTATTTTTTATTTCGAAAAAGGAACATAATAAGTTACACAAAAAAAGTTTTTTGTCTCTTCTGTAAAATTTGAATTACGACGTATATGTATTATATACCTATTGGCTATTATAATATATAATGATTGCTTAAAGCGTACTTATAGTTAAGCACCTACCTCATTATGTGCATATTGAATCGACGATGAATCAATTATTATTGTCAATGTATATGAAATGTGGCGACTAATGTATAAGCCACAGCGTTCTAATTACGACTGACGAACTTAATATTGAGACTCGAGTAGTTTAAATAGGTTAAATGCATCCAATAATAATAATAATAATAATAATAAGTAATAACCAATAGAAAAGTAGTATAGTAAGTCTTCAGCGCGTTGATTGGCTGTATGATGCGAAACCCCACAGAATGCCACATGTCGTTGTTTAATAATCATTATTATTGTTATTTATTTAACGACGTTAAAATATAATAATAGTAATTAATATTACATATTATTATATTATTATATTTGTCGGGTATATGAATAATGATATTTAATGTGAGAAAAAAATTGTTTATATTATCTATGAGTTTATTTATGAGAATTTTTAAACACCTTAATAATTACTATAATTTTGCGTTGGTATAAGGCGGGGGTGGCCAACTTTAAAAGACTTGTGATCGACACCTCTGAGGTTTTTTAGGCTGTCAACAAAAAAATATCAGTATGTACGCACATATTATTAAGTATAATTAAAAGTTCAGTTTATAGACTCATTTTTCAGAATTATTTATTGCTTTTTTTTAAATTTTTATATAGTGAGATATACAAGATAACTACCTAATTTACAATAAACAAATATATTATTTGTTTTCTGAAAAAAAAATTAAGAAAATGATAAATGGTATCGCAATCGACTCTAATTCCCCTCGTGATCGATCTGTTGGCCGCTCCTGGTATAATGTTTATACACTTTATAGCATTTATGATAGACATAACTATAAGACAAAGAAACAGCTCCACTATTTGTAACCTATCCACTGAAGCTGACAGCTAGTAACAAATATTGACAATCGTTATCGTTACTCGATTTCTTATAAATTAAAAAATCAAACGATTGTAACATTTTTCCTATAACGAGTCTTAAAGAACAGGTTTGTTACACCAGCATCCCAAGCTCTAAATTTTTGTACCAAAATTAAAAATTAAAAAATTAAAATTAAAAATCGAGAATATAAATAGCTCAAAAAAAAAAAAAAAACCAAGATATTTTGAAAATTTAACTGTTTAGATAACACTAATATAAATATTTGTGAACATTTCAAGTATTTACAGTGATTAATTTTTGAGTTACAACCATACAAAAAAATCAATTTTGTCAAAAACTTGTTTTACGTTGTTTTCCCGTCATTTTTTTTTTTGTTGTTCTTGTTTTTTTTTAGTGTTGGAAAATGCTTAGTTTTAACCTGTATTATGCACCAAGGGTATTAATTTTCCTATCGAAAACAATCCCCAAAGTTTGAAATTAAAGCATTATTTCGACAAGTTATGCCGTACCGACCGACATAAAAATAAAAAAAGCTCACATCATTGTAAACAAATCAATACACCATCACTTCGTTCAAAATTTGAAAAGGGATAGATTTTCAAAAAAAAGTGAAAACTCTTATCTTTTTATTTGCTACCGTAATCGGTTTCAAAATCAGAAATTATCAAATAGATGAAAGAAGTATAGATAAAATAATATGGAATCTATTTAACAAGAATAATATTTTGATTTTACATTCATAATTAAATAATAATATATTATTATTACGTTTATTTATTTTGATTTCATGATTAATACAAACATAACTAAATACTAGGTATATATTATTGTAGACATATTTTTACGATGTGATACATGATAATGTCTCAGAACAATAATATTATAATTTCATTAATTATTATAAATTTTAACATGTTGGGATACTTCATATATTGTGATCCTGTAAAATCGCATCATTTAACCTACTCAAAAACTTAGGATAAAACTTCTGAATCATTAATAACATTCAGTTATTTTATTTAGACAATCAACTTATACTGTTAAAGTTATAATTTTTATTCTACACATAAAGATACCGACTGTACTTATAGTTACACATATTTACCAAGAGGGTGTGGTCTCTTTTAAATTAGCATGCCACCTCTCACAACACGTAATCTAAGGGTTCCGCGGTTTTGACACCTTTCACCAACACAAATTTCCACTTCCTCTTGTGGCTTTACGGAGGGGTGAGTCAAACGTTTTCTGCTCTCTCATTCTACCACTTTCTCTCTCTCTCTCGCACACATACACATACACTTATTTTTATTCTTATATCTGTGTAGGTAAGTTGAGTATGCCTATTGGTCATGTCGGTTATATCTTCCACTGTGCCGCGGTATATACTTTTATGCATGCATTTTTTTCAAGAACATTGTAATAATTGTATATTAGTCGTAAAACGCTAAAAAAAACGAACATTAAATATATAGGTATACAATGGATAATATTAATTATTATTTTCATTTAAATACAAATTGCATATAGTTTCTATTTTGTAAAACAGTTTTGGGCCTACGGTATAAAGATTTTACCAAAAAATTTGGTTTTCATCGTACTGATTAGTATTATACATCGATTAATTTATTTTGATAATCTTGGTAATTTTTATCAGTTTCGTTTGTAGCACTTGTTGGCTGCACATTAGATATACCATATACGATAATAACCGACAAATTTGTGTTAGTGTTTGTCGTATAATATACAATAATTAAAGATTTATCTAATGCAGAGGTTCTTACACTTTTCACGCCATGGCACTTTTGGAAAAAGATTACATTTTAGCGTTTCACAAAGTACTAACCTTTTTTTCGTTTCATTGTTGATAACTATCTTTACAATTACTTTTTGTCTGGTAACATGTCTTTGATACACTTTGCACTTTGGTAAACATGTAGTTGTCATACACAATAATCAATGATAATACTACATTTTAAATGACCTATATAAAAACATAATCGTGAACTACAGTTTGGGAACTTCTGATGTAATATTTATGTATATACCTCCTGTTGCATTAGGTAGTGTCTTATATTATTTATTTACTTATTTTTCATTAGAATATAATATGAATTTGCATAAATTTTAATAATACAAAATATTATGTAACAGAAGTTAATCAATTTTTGCATACATTTAAAATTATGGTTGCGTATATAAGATATTCACTTTAAAATAAAAGAATTTTCGTCACCCAATATATATATTTATTTCAAAAGCTTATATAGAATTAAAAAGCAATCTTGCCAAAAACATTTCGATTCAAACTAAGTTATTTAAAAATAATCGTCCAATTCTATAGTATCAATAATAATAATGGTATCAATATTTACTCGATTTTCAACCTTGACATACTGTCAATGTAATAATATAGTACATAGGTGTATTTTATTGTTTGTATTTGTTGTAAGACAAGACAAACATACTTTCATTATGGTTTTTATGATTGATATCAGTGTATGTGGCTCATGTTACAAGAATATATTTAAGAAATAATGACAGAACAGAAATATGGATATTGAAACGAGCTCATGAAAATTTAACGAAATTCGAGTATAAATTTGAATTAAATATTAATATGTGTTAAATTAAATAATCTAATGACATTATTATAACACGTTTCAAATAATTATATGAATTCAACCTCATTTATATATAGTAAACCTACAGTTCTATACTGGATTTTATCTATTATATTATTTAAAATTCATTTTAATATTTTGTTTATTGATATTAATTTAATTGATAATATACAATAATAAATTAATGTTATATAATTTAATGCGATTCGAAGTGTCTTATTTATATTAAGTTATATAATATTTGAATGACTAGTAGCTGTTTAAGTTTTCAAAATAACCAATATTATTGAATAATACGTCAATTCTGTTTTATGAATTTTGGTTTTCTTTTGTTTTTTATATTTTACTGTTTTAAATATTTTTTTATGCTTAAAATTTGTGATCGATCTATCAAACTTTATACCCGAACAGCAAATTTTTGAGTTTCGGATAAATAATAAATCATTGCCTATTTAAAATGATGGGGTATTTGTTTATTCTTTGTTTTATCGTTTATGACAAAGCTAAGCACGAAGATATAAAATACTTGTCAGTACATAATTATTTAGAAAAAATCTTATGGGTTAGTTTTTTAATGAAAATTACGTGAACGCTTTCCATATCAAAATATTATTATAATGGTTTAATATTATACAAGTATTTGAAAATATACATGGCAAAAAATTAATGAATCTATTTTGTTCGATGGTTAATGTGAAATTCACGTCAACGGAAAGTATATATTTATTAAATAATTTATAATTTAAATTTTTAATTTATTATCTATACATTATGTTAATTATTTATCAGTATTTATGGATTCGTGGATTCGTAAAGATACGAGTATGCCATTTAAATAATGAATACACATTTCTATAACTACGGAAAGCAAACTCTGCTGTGGATATTTTCTTTCTCATAAGTATACAAGCGAAGCGCCATTGCTTTAAAACTTAATTAGTGCATAAATATAACTATAATAGATCAGTTTAAATAGTACGTTGGCGAATAGACCACTCAAATTAGTGGACTATCCGGCTTTTTGTTATTATCAGTTTCACAAGTGTGTTTCAATTAAATAGCTTTCGGTTTACAAGTCTGGGTCCTTTATGTTTATCTATGTTTCTTGTTTAATTATCATACAGTTCCCTTAGTAAAATTATGTAACACATACACGTCTTCATTAGTTGGCATTTCTTGATTTAATTTTCAGCGGGATTTTCAGCTGGCTCAGGGCCAATATAAAAGAGGCTTACAGGTTTATACAATAAATGGTGAAACTATACTTTTCAAATAACCACTATAAAGAGCGTCCAGGCGTCCTTATAAAGATTATATTAAAATAATAATAAAACCAAAAAAAAAAAAAAAAAAAAATAGATACTCTATTAATTAGATTACACTGAATAATAAATAGTAATATTATAGATTTTAGTTAAATTAAATATATGATTTTTAAAATTAGTTATACCTATATTATTGTATAATTTGAAGTTTTTGATACAGTTTACATAATTATAATATTTTAGAATATACATAAATTACACATTTTATAATGTGATTCTATATTAAAAAAAAATTATTTTATAAGTATGTAATTTCCAAATATTATATAAGAAAATTAAAAAAACAAAAATATTTTTAAAAAGTTATTTAACTAATTTTTCTACAATATGTTTATTGTTTAGTTAATTTAGAAATAATTATTGTGTTTTAAATTTTGATTAAAATTTAGAAGTAATAAAAATACATTTTGTATTAATAATTAAACATTTTATTAAAATTTTAATTTTTTATATTAAACATTTTTTATGGCGATTGAAAAAATGCATCAATGGGATAAGTGATAACTAACCTAACTGGAACAAGTGTCTGAAACTTATTTTCTTTTATTGTATATAGGTAATATTTAAATTATATTTTGTTCAATTACTTCGAATATCAAATACATTACTGTGCTTATTAAAATATCACAATTTGAATCAGTTTAGAATGAACTTTTGTTAAATATTTAAAAAATGTAATATATTTAAATTATTTTAACTTTCAATTGTATCTATATATTTATTTACTATTTACAGTATACGGCGAGAAACTAAATCCTTGTAATAAATAATTGTAATTGTAGATTACAAATTCAGGTTTAATCCAAGTGAAATAGATGCTAAATATTCATTATGGTTTACTTTAAGGCCGTTGTTAATTTATGTTTCATTAAACTCTAAAATTATATCGAATCATGTTCATTATTATTTTAACTTTATTTATTTTATATTTGTTTTAATTTGAATTTAATACAACTTACTATTTTTAAGGAATAAATAAAAATAACGACTGTTAAGATATATTTTGATACAATTGTACAATTTTGAGATGTATAATATTTTTGAGTTTAAAATTAAAAAATGTATGGTAAAAATATTTTAATTTCAGTTTTAATAATAAATAACTTAAACCATAATAATACAGTGTTTTCAGTTTTCATCAATACAGTTAAAAATTCATAACTGATATTAGTTTCACAATATATTTTATTAGTTATTTTATTCAATTTTATATATTAGTTTTACTTTTTTATTCTGTCAGTATTTAAAACTACATGGGATAAAGTTTATATTAATTAATTACTTTAAATAAATTCTCAGATTTTCTTAAGAGTTATACAACTTAAAAAAGCTGTAATATAGTAGTCAAGTATTTTCAATTGAAACAATAAATCGCCAATTAATATTATTGGAGGGCCGCTAGGAATTTAAGGAGATTTTAGACTTTAGTAGTCATACTTAATTTATATATATAGTATATAATATTATATACGTTTAATTCACCATCAACTCTACCTAACCTAAACATTTGTAGAAATTGTACAATTTGTCCTGCTTTTGTATAATTCGAAAATAATTATTGGTGTTTCTATTAAATTTTCTGTGTGGTAGTTGCTAATATAACAATCTAATTCTAAAAATTATTTACTTAATTAGTTTATTATATTCGTATTTATTTTGTAGTTATTTGTAGGTATTTATAATATAAATATTAAATATATACATTTTTTTGCTAAAATAAAGGCTGAAAAAAATAGAAAAAAAATATCTGGTCGTTTTAAGAGTTTTAAAAAAAATGTCACCTGGGATTCAAAGTCGATACTATTTACACAAATAGTTTGTTTTAAATACTACCGGGCATAAAAGATATTTTAGCTTTTAGGAACGACAATTTTACTTTTGGGTGGCCAGTATATTGTTATAAAATTATTTAACGGTTATATATTTTGGATCAATGTATTAATCATAACATTGTTCTATGGGCTTTATAGACTTAATAATACTTTTGAAAAGTTTTCAATACTTTATGTATTTTATACACGCATGTTTGCTGCGACAATATTATAGAACAACGAATTGAACAATATGTAGCGGATGTTTTGAAAATGTCAAGCTTATTTTTCTTAATTTTCGTGCAAGTGTTTTATGGTATTTACGAGTCCTAAATTAAAGTAATAAACATTCGATCGAGAACATTGTACTCTTATAATATAATTAAGGTTTGGAAGGGTGTTTATTAATGTCGAATTCGTGTTGAAATTGTGTGGTAATGGAAATGACAGTATGGAAATGACTGAAAGTTAACACTAATATACCCTTTTCCTATAATACAACGTATATACGTGCGTTTGTGATATTATATTATTTATTGATTAAAATATGCGTTATAGTCGTTATACCTATTTTACAATAACTTCCTTGTACATTTACAAGTTTGAATTGAATATAGTTTAATCAAATAAACTTATAAATGAGATGTCGTAGTATTACGAGTATACAGTGGTGGTAACGAGGAGGAATTCGCTCTGTCCCACAGTAGGTACTTGATTAATTCGTTTTAATATGTGAATTTTAAGTATAAAATCTTATATTTATGTAAATTCTTAACAGTAAATAATATTATAAATTCTCTTTTCCACCTTTAATGTCTTGTCGAAATCTCTACTATTGTTATGATAATACTATGATGAAATTTGATAGAAAATCTCATAAAACATTTGTGATCGACACCTAAAAGTGAAATATAAGAATGGTTTCATAACAACAATGTAGCTATAATATATTAACAATTAAAATAGCGGTATTTGAACTGGTAAATAAAACACCTAGTTTACTTCTGAGTAAACTTTACGTGAATAATAATTCTTCTGATAGGCCCATATTGAAATTCACTAAGGTAGGGGAACATAAATACGTGTTTATGAAAATTATTCAGTGTCGCATCGCGGCCGTGACGCATTGCGTGGTATTGCAGTATTACGGAGATTGCAATATTGCGGTCAACAGCATCTAAAACCCACGACACCACCAGAACCTAATCATATTCGGTCAACAGTTACTCGCCGCTGAGAAAATTTTTTTATCTATTTCTTGGCATTTTTTTTTCTCAACTCTTATTACCTTTCTTTTTTTATTTTTTTTTTATAAATAAACCAATTCGTAAATGTAGCAATTTAAAAATATATTTTACAATTTCATATACAACGATTTTATTCGTGTATTGTGTAATACTAATTATAACATTTTATTTTTTAAATAACGTATGACTTTTTTTTCATGACCTATAGTACAATCTTAAAAACATTTTTGGATTTTGAGCGTAGCGTAGTGAAGTATATTGATGATTTTACGACCATGTGAGTTAATTTATTTTTTTATACATCAGATAATACTTTTTTATAGTAAGAAAAGTATTCTGAATTATCAACTTTGCTAGAGATTTCTGATATAAAATTTGGATTTAGTTGATACTCTAGGGTGATCAAAATTGATAAATCTTAGTAATTTTTAAAAAAGTAACTACTTTTTTTGACATTGGTTAAAATTTTAATACTCACATTATTAAAATAATAGTATAGTCTAGTAAGTACTAAAATGATCAAAAACTGGACCTTTTTTTCTATTAAAAAAAAAATTAAGTTTGTACCCACAGTTATTTCATCTTGGAAGTATTTAAATTTTTTAAATTTGAAGTAGAAATTGATATAGGATTTCTAGTTTACTATAAGTCATACCACATCATAGATTCAATTGATCAAGTTTTCTTTAAGAATCAAACAAAAGTTTTTATTTAATATATTTTGAAATCCGGTTTAGTATTTCTGAGGATCGTGTAAGTTGTTTATTTAAATGGGAATCAGTGAGCTATGATAGTTTCGCACAACAATTTTCCGGATGTCTAAAAGACTATATATATATTTTTTTTAAAACACTTTAAATAATTTTAAATACATCTTAGTAAAAGTAGACGCTGTTATTCACAATCGCTTTTTTAAACATAATATTTTATAATAAATGAAAATAGAATATTTTTATCAAGGAGATAAACGAATATATTTTAATACTTGGTTTCTGTTTTATGTAATTTATTCCTTTTTCATAAACATGTCAGTACAAAATATGCATAATAAGGTTACGAGTAAATCATATTGTTAACAAACTTTTCTACACAAAATGAAGCGACATTTAAAGTATTTCATATGTATAATTAGTAAACAAGATTAGGTTAGAGAAACTATTCATTGATTTTATTAAATTGCTTCCTCCATTGGGACAGTTTTGTAATAAAACCCTCGTGACGTGACAAATTGTTCTAGAGTTTAAATTGTCAGTCTGATAAACCACCTTTTCCATAGTTCCATATATTTTACATTTTCCATGAAGATGATAACCTAACCTATTTTATAAACATACATTTCAAACATAAAAACTGCCAAGACTTAACGATGTTGTCTAATGTTAATAAGTAATACATTATTTCAAACATAAATTAATTATAATATGTATACTTTATATAGTCTAAATTTAAATCTTATAGTCTATAAAATTGTTTTCTTTACGTAGATACATAAAAAAAAAAGTATATTTATTAACGTGCTTGGGTTAGAGATTGTGTTATAATATATGTATGCGTTTTTACAAGTTAACTCATAAAAGAAGGTAAGGTTTGAAATGATATGTTAGGAAATGAGTCAAAATAATTTTAAAATGCAAAGTTTTGGAAAGCAATCAGACTGTGGAAGCAGCAATAAACTTCATGCCTGCTGATTAAAATTGCTCTTCCAATCATATACCAGAATTCAGTTTGATGTATGGTAAAATGCTTGGCACAAAATACGACAAAGTAAAACAAATAATACTGTCTATAGACATAGGAACCCATCTGACTAAGGTATAATATATTATAACAATAAAATATGCACCTCGTATAGGAATCTATTAGTTAACTTAAGCATGCTTATTAAATAATTTTACTAAACATTTTTTTTTTTTTAAAAATACCTTCTTTATTTGTAAATCTATAAATTATTTTTCTTCCATAATAGCAATTTATTTTTGATTTTGTCTTAATATATATGATATATCAATACTCTCCACTTTATGTGTTGTGCCATAATGTTAGGAAATAACATTTTATACACAGTATAATATTATTACTGTGTTAAATATAAAATTTAATAAAATAAAAATAATAAACCATTTACAATTGACGTCTGTTAATCAAAATTTGGTCGGTTTTTATTTAAGTAGTAAATAGTTTGAAATCGATATCCGAAACCCTAGAATGTCTGTTAATCTGAAAAAAAAAATATCCAAATAATAATTAGGTCATTCATATTTTATTTTGTCACTTTAAGAAATGTCTAAATATTACCGAACCGTTTACATTATTAAGCACTATGGTATATATTAAATTATCCAGGATTAAATATTTATATTTAATACTAGATAGTACAACGATATGTAATATAAACTTTTACAATATGTCTTGGTAAAGGTACTCATCTGAAATAGTCATTTAAAAGTTTTCATATAAACTTAAGTGGTTTTTTAGTTTTTGGATAGCATAAAAGTTGACATTTAGACTATTATATAAAATTTATATTATATGAATAGAAATTAGAAATTAGGAAAATAGAAATATTCAGAGATAATACTTAAATAAAAATAAATTTAGTAGGTAGAAAAACCTGTGGATTTTTTGAATTTAAAGTGAAATAATATTTTGTTTTAACAAAGATTTAGGAAGTAAACAATCTACCCATCTTTATATTATAGCAGTATTATTTTATGCCTAGTTGTAATGAATAAATTAAGGTACTATTAATTGTTAAAATTGATTTCTTTTAATATATTCTTGTGTCTATTTCACTCTAATAAAAATATATTCTTTACAAAATATTTTTATTACACAATTGAGGGGTGGAAATCCAAAAAGTACTATAGCCAAAATACTGATTTTTCAGGAGAAAAAATTTTCTGTATCTCTTTTTCTATAACTAATATCAATTTACCGAATCACTATAAATGTAATGTATAATGAGTTAAAGCGATTTTTTAAAAATAAAAATTCATTTTTTAAGTATAAACCCTATTTTTTTGTCATGTGAAAATGTACAATAACCTAAAACGTACTTTTTCCATTAATTTTATGGAAATAGTACGTTTTGGAAAATTTAATGGAAATATTTCCTTTTGGAAAACCTAATAAAGTGTACTCCAACATGTGCTTTTTCCAAAATAAAAATAATAATTTCTAATTTATTGTTTTTAAATTTTAATGTTTTTTACGATCATTCTAAAATAATATGCTTAATATATGACACATAAATACTTAATTCCAATGTCGTATCTCCTTTTTTGGTAGTTAATAACTTATATGATATTAAATTACAATAAAATAATATTCATCTTAAGTTTCTGAATAATAAGTGGATATTTAAATCAATGACTATAGTGTTTTGGTATACATATTTAAATGGTTTTTACTTTTCTGCATCTCCTGAAAAATATATAAAATTGTAAATATTCACTGGAACATATTCATTATCAATATAAACAAACCGTTTATAAATAGACAAGGAACTTTTTTAAAATTATTTAATAATATATTATATCTATTAAAAATGACTCAAATGTGTTTAATAATCTAGGATTATATTTTTAATTTAATTTCAAACTTAATGATTGTGATAATAACTTAATAATATAAATTTAAAATTATATTTTAGTACGTTTTGGATTAACTATTTTATTTCCCTATACCTACAACACGGGCAATAGTACGTTTTGACATAACATAAAAAAAGTACGTTTTGGAATAATTTACGAAAATAGTTCGTTTTGGTAAAGTTAATGAATGGTGCCTTTTCTTTTAACATTAACATGGGCAATAGTACGTTTTGGCGTAAAACTGGAAAAAGTACGTTTTGATTATTTAAATATAATTTTTATGCGTGGAAAAGGTTTGTTTTGAATTTAGCAGTCATTTTTAACAGCTGATTTTACCAGAAAATAGTACGTTTTGGTATATTATGATAACACTAATCGATTTCTCGACATTTTTTTTTAAGAATTAATATCTAACTCGTTTTTGTCAACTTTGGCAATAGTATGTTTTGGTTTTTCACCCCTCAATTTTGAATGATTGAAATTGTAGCTGATCCACCTACACGGCTGTGTATCAAAATTGCCTATATATCACGCCAGTTAATGAATTTATGTAATTTATTATTATTAAAAATAAGAAAACTTGGTGTATTTTGAAGTAGAATTCTGGTATACATCGTCACCGAGTAGGGCACTACCTATAACAAATGTGTCAAATTTCAATAAAATGATGCGAATGACGATTTTGTATGAAGAAGAATGGTGAATGAATACATTTTTTTGTAGAAAATTTTATGTTATATTATTTAATATTATTGTTGGTAATTTATTAATTGAATGTCAAGTCTCTAAATTATTACTCTTTGAATTACAAAATAAAACTTCGTCGAGTTTATATGTTCTTGCTATAAATTATTAATAACAATAATAACATTGTTTGTAACGGAAAAATGTCTAATTTATGTATTAAATATTATATAATAATTGTTAATATGATTATTTAACAAAAACAGGTTAAGTTTCTACTTATAAAGTATATAGATGTTTGTTAGCTATTTCTAATTATTACTGTTAATTTTCTATTTTTTATTTCCCAGAGTATCATCTAGGGAATTTTTATTGCTTATTTTTATATGCTAAATTTTAAAAATCGAAACAAATTTTTGGTTAAAAATGTTATAGAAAACAAAAAATATATTCCTCGTTTCGCTCAGAACTTAAAAAACACTAAGAATATTATGTCTCATTGACAAACCTTATGCAGTTACATTATAGCTAAATTATAATCAAATGTTGTGTGTTTGATTCAGTTCTAACAGAATATTAGAAAAAACATAATTTTGTGTTTGAAAAGCTTAAAATATATTTTATAATCATAGTTTTGACATAATTAAGGTAATATCAAAAAATTATTAACTACATATTTTAAGGTTTTCTTGAATTTCCAAGTAAAAATAAAAAAACATTCTATTTATTTTGTGTCTTAAATTTAACTAAAAAGTTCTGTCAATACATCTCGCATTATTGAACTATATATACAGGCAATCATACACTAACGAACCGAATCGTTTATACTATAACTACATTTCATCCAGGATTTACATATATTGTTTTTTTATTTGCCATTGGACTAATGATCCAGAAAGAACCCTTTACTATAAATAAGTAATTCACTATAATATAAAGTAAGAATATTGCCAAAAATTCAGTTAACCAATAATAAATTATATATAGGTGTTTCCTTATATTATTTTTACCATTAAACTTTGTGTTTTTATATAAAACACTACAAACAAAGTGTTTTAAAATACACGAAGTGTTTAAAATGTGTTTAATGATGTATATTTACAAGGTAAAACGAATCATGATTATACAATATACATAGATGTATTTTTTTTAAGCTTTGATAAGTTTAACTTTTTAATTGTATAGGATACTGTTCTTGAAGGTTTAAGTTTAAGTTTCGAACGGTTGTACTGTAAACTTTTACTTAATAAAATAAAAAATGAAGATTAAATAAAAGTTATAGTTTTAATCATTGTATGAAATGTACCTTATTGTTTTTTTTTTATTATTGAACATGGTTGACTGTATTTACTTAAATCATGATAAAAATTAATTAATTTAATAGTATTATACATATTATGACACTTTTATTTTTATGGAACTTTTCACATGATGTACTTATAGTATAAATTATCAAATTATATTAAATTTATTTATAATATTTCATGTATTCCTTTGACTTAGAACACTTATTTTTAATTTTAATACATTTATATGAATATTTTACAAAATAATATTATAAAAGTACGAACAATTATTCCATTATAATTTATAATTACGTACAAATTTAAATTTTTTAAATAATAACTTCTTAATGTCTAAATATAAGAAGTTATAATTAATACTCTATCTCTTATCATAATTAATTTTTCTCGTTATAGATATTGGTTTTGTATATGAGTTAACAAAGACTTAAGATTATTTTATTTAGTTTTTACTATGTAATACATATAAAATTCTCATAAAATCGATATTCACCACTAGTTTTTATTTATATTTGTATATGTTATCGTTAATGCTTGAAATTCTGTTATTTTATAGAATTATGGGTTTTTTGAGTGAAATGTATTGAATGAATCCATAAATACATACTTCAACTAGTTTTTCTACATAGTAACTAGATATTTTATAAACTAACAATAACGGTTATATTTAAAACTATTTTTATATGAAATATAAATATTCATTTTGAAAAAGTCGATTCTAATCTTTACAACTTCAGTTTATTAGAATTACTAAAATGTTCAACAAATTAAACATTAGAAACAAAAACCTAATGTTAATATTAAGTCAAACACGTTCTAAATTATAATATAAAATATAAATATTCATTTTTTTTTTATGTAAATTTATTAGAATAATTAAATTATTATTGTTACAATTTTTATTTAAAATTATTAAACTATTATTATTTTTACAAACAATAATTTGTTTATTAGTACAATAATTTTTTGGATGGCATTTAGAGTTACAAAGTATCTCTCTTTTTTTAAACATATTATGCACATACATTATCACACATACTAGTGATTTTGATTCATAAGCCTTTTGAAGACAAATATCTTCATCTAGAACGTCACTGATTGTAATAAACTTTTCTGCACATAAACTAAATTGTGACTTTGCATTAAGTTGTTTTAATATCTTATTAGTTCTAATAATAAAACGACAAAGGCAATAAATATTGTATGTTATCTACTCCAATTCCTATTATCTACCTAAAGATGACTATAAGTTTCATACATTAGTGAAAACCCAACAAGTATTTCATATATTAACAAGTAAAACCATGTCATTTATACATTTACGAGCATATTTATGAATTTTATAAAATTACTAGATATTTAATAAAATAACGTATTACATATGTTACCGCTAACATAATATATATTGTCGTACAAACTACAGTCTTTCAAATAAAAATATATTTATTAAAAAAAAAAAATGTAGCCTCAATTATTTATTTATTAATGTTTACTGTAATTTTACTACTTATTTAGAATTTAGATAGGTATCTACTTATGGATACCAATGTAATGTATATTGCTTTGGTTTAAATGAAAATGTTAATTTTGTAGTAGCTTTTAATTTAACGAATACAAATCTTATGCATTTTAAACCATTTTGAATGTAAACATGAAGATAAAATAAATATGTGTGTAAAATTAAGTATAAATAATTATCATCTCTCATAGGTATAAAATATATGAATGATAATCATATAATTATTATATACTTATTTTAGATCTTAAGCGAAGGTTAAGTATAACGAATTAATTATAATTTTATACAACAATGTATGTTAGACTTGTTAGTTAATTTAACAAAATAAAATATGTATCTGTTCGTAACTATATTTTAGAAAGTAAAAATGTTTCAAACTTTAACGTTGATGATTGTTTTTGTAAGTTAATTGCATCTAGCTGGTATTTTTGGAGGGGGAAAGTAAAAGTATATAGAGTTTCAGTACTTTTTAAAATAATCAAAATATATTGAATACATTTGATTAATGATTACATTCAAACTTTAAATAATGATTTCATTGTCATAAAATAATGAAGATGTTGAAATATTTATACTAATTTTATGCTACTTATAAGAATTTAAAATTTAAGAATCTTTTATATAAATTTCGAAAAAGAATATAAAGCTCTGTTAACATTTTTTTAAATGTATTACATGGTTTTAAAAAAATTGTTCATTTATGTGATTTTTTCTGACTGCTATTATTTTTATGCTATAATTAAAAAAAATATATGTTAACTTTTGATATTCGAAACTTTCTGTAATTATTATGTGTATATACTATATACTATATATATTTTTTATAATATGACGTAATCTAATGAAATTTTCCTACTATTTTAACTAGTTTTAAGTTATTATGAATTGTTTCATATTGATATATTATAATATATAATATTTCTTCTATTATAATAATTATAATATTATATGCGATGTTATTGGTAAAATTAATTAATTTAATGGTGGACATCAACTTACCGAATTACAAATAGAAAAATAATTATTTTTAATAATATAAATAAATTATGAAATATCCATCGATGTAAAAGCTAACAAACTGTTAAATTATCATTGAATTCAAATTCAACGTCTTAAGATATCCATATATTCAATAGATGTGCCCATAGATTGTAGTATAGGTTTTGAGTAACAAAATCTTCTATTCAATAGTGTGATACCAGGAAATGAGTATATATAAATATATTCTGGTGTTGAATTATTATTAGCGTAATAGTGTACAATAATTTACTATTCGTAAGTTGAGAAAAAAAGTAATAATATTAAATATTTTCAATAATATAAATATATATATACGTTTTGCTGTAGGTACTTACACAGATGATTTTAGACTTTAGATCGAATAATATAAAAATAACAATAGAGTTTCGTTCGCTGTTAAATAAACACGATTTAATTAACGATAGTAATTAATTTTAAAAGTGATTATATTGGTATAATTGTATGAGTTAGATTACCTTTATACTTTTGTGTAAATAACAAACACACACAGTTAAACCAAATATTTTTAATGCTTTAACAATTATAGCTTTAAATTTTGATACACAATGAAGCTTAGAAAATGACGAGAACTTTGAATGGTACAGTTGTATTAAAGTGGTATCATTGTAAACACAAAACACAAATTCTTTGTTAATGTAAATTAATTTAATCATCACGAATATAGAAGAAGTAAGAAATGAATTTACATATAAATCTTGGTTCTTGGAATAGTAGTAGCTTTGTATATTTTGAATTGCAATCATAGGAAATAAACTTTTATTATTACAGATTAAGTTTTTATGTATTTATCATTCCTTAATTTTTTTTAAAATTACCCATGTGTATATGATTAATTTTAACCCAAATTGTTGCTTTTATAGGAACACTAAAATTATATGTAATTAAAAAAAAAAATATTAAAAATTATTATTTAACAAACATTAACATCAAGACAGAAAAAAAAAGAGAAGTTTTTTTGTTGTAATAATTATTATACTTATCAATATATTATACTTATATAATTTAAAAGTGTTGTACAATTTTAGTAAATTTCATATCGCCGTACAATGGTATAAATAGATTTAATTTGATAATAGATTAAAATTATTAATCAAAATATTTTGATGATGTCATTATACATACGTAAAGTAAAATATAATAAAATAAGTAACATTTTCAAGTTCTAATGATTTTATTATTATTATTATTATTATTATTTTTGTGATTAGAATAAAATAACAAGAATTGGTTGAGTATAAATCATTATAAGAGTTTGAATTTGAGTCCAATGTCATAAAAATTTGAACTTCTAATCAGTCATACAAAATGATGGATAACTAAACTTTTTATTTCTATTCCAGTTAAGAAACTTATAATGTATCATACTTTCAAACCTTGAGTTATAAAATTAGATAAATTTATTATTTTGAAAACTACTGGGAATATTATTTTTTTGATCTCTTTAAGTACTAATTTAGATTCAATTTTATTACTAGAAAACACGCTGAAATTTGAGGATTGAGTTAATAGTTGGTATTATAAAAAGCGTCTTAAGACATAAAAAAAAAAATACACACCATTGTATAACCAATACATTCATAACTTCACTTTATACCAAGTAATAATAATTAACTATAATTAAATTTTAATTTAATCGTATATTTTAAAATCTAATATCAAATTGTTTTAGTATATGCTGTATACTTGCATGTAAACATATCTAGTTTATTAAAGATTTTAATAATATTTTATTTTGAAAAGTAATATAACATTGAATAATATTAATAAGTCAAAACTCTATCTGCTGATGTCATGAATTCCTATTTAATTAAAAAAAAACCTATTTAAATATCATATTAATACAATAAATTGTTGTTAAAACTCAATATTTTTGTTTTAGGCAGGTAATATGTATCGACGACACGAGTCGCTCATCAGTCAGGTGACCAAAACGGCAGATGACGTTCCGGTGATCGTGACTAGATTGGCGAGCACGGAAAAGAACGACATTGATTACTATCCCTTTTCACAAGTACTACGAATACGTGTCCTACAGGTAATATTCAAGGATTTGGTCACATATAAAAGAGAGATGTTTATACGGGGGTTAATATAAAATCCTTTTATTGATCATATATGGAAACGAATGTAATTTATACGCGCAGATGACGTGTGTGTCGATGATTATCACAAATGATGGCTCGTAATTCGATATAAAAGGGTTTTAAATCTGGAAATTGAATCACTGGAATGAAATTAATTTATCGCAAAAGCAAATTCAGATTTAAAATATTAGTAGTTTTCGGGTATTTTTTGGTACAAAAAAATAATATTCAATGTTTAGGTACTGTAAATTATGTTTGTATTTTGTGATATTTTCATTCTAACGCGAAGAAATTCATGTAAGACAAAACAAAATTGATTAGGATTAATTTGAATACCTAGGTACACTATTTTCGTATAAGAAAAACTATTATACCGTGTGTTCCAAAATTACCGTATGACCCTAAATGATTTAAGTATTTACGTGAGATCACGACATATTAATATACTTGAATAATATTTTTTTATAAAAAATCTTAAAGAAAATTTCAATTTAATATTTTACATTTTATTAAAAACTAAGTAACGATAAAAAAAACCATTCAAATGTATTGATTTTTTGTGGAGATAATTAGATTTATACAAACTTTTGATCGTTTGATACATAATAATAGTAATAATAATAATAATTTAATTATTAGGTATATAATAATGTTTATAAAAAAATGCTACGTAGTGTCAACCGCTATTGTGTCAATGTCTTTTTTTGTGTAAATAAATGAAAAAAATAAAATAAAATGTTACAAAAATGTTCATCTCGGTTGTATTTGATAAAGTCGTCCAAATATTTAATGAAACTTTCATTTAACCAAAGAAAAATGTTAGCGGTTTGGATTTTATTGTGTGAATGTTATTATTGGTACCTTCTCTATTGTTTTGGTTATATGTTTGAATTTCGTTTCTTTATTATTTTTCATTCATATGTTGTACCACCTTCTTAAACTATTTATTTTTATTTTTCCTTTTAAATAATAGTAAATTTTATTGGATATTTATTTGAATACAAATAATATTATTTTGCAAAATCCAATAATTAAAATAAAATGAGAGTAAATGGGTATCACTCTGTTGTAGATTGTTAAATTGGGATTCAGTGATATAATATAGTTGTATACGAAAAGCGATTCTGAGCAGAGACAGTCTGTCACTCATTATCATCAAGTATATTTTATGATATTGTATTTTATATATTATTATTAAAGTAATTTATTTTGCTAATAATAGTACGGTAGGTAGATTTAATTTTTTTACGAAAATATTATAATTTATAAATATTATTAATATTAATATTTAGTTGCCGTAAACCATAATAGTATAATATATATTTATACTATGCTGTATTATTGTTTTTAACGTTAAAGTCAATACTACTTTACTGTAAATCAGTGTGAATAGGTTTATGGTATAAATTAATCTATGTACCTATTTGGAAAATGTAATCTCGTATAGTTAAATTAATAGTATATGTAAGTATTAAGTCCCCCATGAATTATGTTTTTGAAATATAACAAAGTAATTAACATCGATGATTATTGTTTAAATACTTGCTTACAAAAACCACCCTCAAAATGAAACGAAGAATAAATTATTTATCGTGTATAAAGAAAAAAATACATATCATTGTAAGAACAATATAATAATTCATCACTCTGCTTAAAATCTAAAATCCGATCAGAATACAGTTATCGGGATAGAGTTTGTCATTAAAAGATATGAACGATAGTTGGCTGTATCAATCAAAAATTCTTTCTATCTAAAAACTTCTAGAAATAAAATCTCTAAAATGAAATTAATAAATTACTTAGTTTACTAAAAATAGTTAATTAAAATAAATTAATATGTTGAACAGTTAAAATAATTGATTTTACAATTACAAATTTGTTTTTGGGAAATAGATTCATTTTAAATTAATCTATTTAAATATTTTGTAATTTGAAAAATATTTGTAGGTATATTATACAAATTGCAAAATAATAAAAAAAGGAGTGTCTGTTTGATTCAAAATTCACTGATATTATTGAAGGCTGTTTTGTAAATTTGAATTTTATGGAATGTAAATTAAGTACTCGTTCATATTAAATTTGAAAAGAAGTAAATAGGCTTATTAAAGCAATATTTTATTGGCGGATAAACAATACCAATCGTGATTTAATTTTTTTTGGTATGAATATTATGTCTATAAATATAAGTACTTACTACTACAGTATGTCTTTTGTTAATGATAATCGTTTATGTATGTGTATGTTCAAAAATATTCAGTCTAAAAAACTAATATTCTTGAATGTATTTATAAGTCATAAATCAATAATTTATTAGTAATGACTTATGAATACTATGTTTTTATAAAATGTGCAACGGATATTTAATAATTTGAATATATATATTTATTTGCTCAAACACCAATCTTTCAAAAAAATAAATTTCAACCAAAACAATTTAATAAAATGAAATATATTTTTCATAATAATAATAAATCGAATTTACTTTTATACGTCAACATTGGTACAGATTTTACAGTGTACTATCAGGTAAATCACTTGAGCTAGTATGTAAACACAAATTTCCATATTAAATTTGAATGCGATCGTTGTAGCAATCTAAGATAGATTATTTTTAAGCTATTTTGATAGTTTTTTTTTATTATTCTGTAATTGTTTTAAACATTTAGAGAAGAATATTTCCAATCTATTGGTTTTAAATGATATTTGTTTGTCTAAGTATAAACGATTTTCAAAGTAATACAATTGTTCTTAAAGTTTTATGTAGCATATTGTTTAATATGAATGTGAATTGTGGATGTATTTAGAAATTCAAATGCGTCCAAATTACAATTATTTTTTGAAAGTTTTCCAAAAGAACGAAAAAACTGGCTCCTTACGGAATCATTTTACGATGCTATTCCAAATTACAATTGTCATTTGACGCTATTAAAACAATTTATATTTATTAAAAACTAATATGATTCTGATCCACTTAATATTAAAACTACATACATGAAAAATAAAATGTACGATATGTTAATTACCTACATTGAATGTAAATCGAGTAAATAAAATATATTATTTATTTATACTAATAAAATGGTTTAAAAATGATGAATTTGTGGTTTGACAATTATAAAATTTGTTAGGATATAGAATTATGTTCTCTTTTGATTCCCTCATCTTAGTTGTACAGTGATACTAACCATACTTGTGGATATAATAATTAGTTACTATGTCTATGGTATCAAACTATCAACCACCATTATTATTAAACATCTGTAAGCATTAAGCAACGATAAATCTTTCGAAAACAATTCTTTAAAACTACACTTTATTTAAAATTTTAATTTTATAGTTGGTAGTTGGTAGTTTTTTATTACTTTAAAAGAAACAATTGAAAAGATCAAAGAATGTCATCTTTTAAGTAGGTATTATTCAACATAGAAGATTTATTTTAAGTTAAACATGTTATATAGATATTATTAATAATTTTACTTATTAAAAATTAGAGTAGTAACCAGACAAGTATGTGTTACTTGTAAATTATATGACTTTTTCATAAGTTTTTGTGTAATATGTTTCTACGTTATACGAGTATTATCTATTATGTAAGTGGCTTTTCCATAATTGTTTTCGATTCATGAATTTGAGCATAACAGCTTAATCACGTTCTTATTACCACTTAGAAACTTGTTTTGAATTTTGGAAATACATTCTATGCTACTTTTAAGTTATGGAACGTGTTGCATTCCATTGATCCAGTAATCATTTTAGTTTAAACTGTTTAGATAAGTGATTAAGTAAACTGGGATATTGAAATCATTCTTTTTGGTGGTTTATTACTATTAAAAAAGAAAGCAAATTTCATCGTTAAATACTACTTCATTAACAAAAAACTGAGTAATTATCTGAAAATATGGTTGTATAATTGAATTCTTGAAAACCTACATAATATATTTATAATAATTTAATTTTTTTAATTTTGTTAATATGCTTTTTCGCGTAATTGCAACAAAGTACCTATCATTAATATAAATAATTGTGTGTTAAATATAATATTATACTTATTCTTTATTTGATGACAGTTGTTTTATTATAACTCATTTTTTAATCAAAATTATATTATTTTTAAATTTATTATTTTAGATGATTTGGCATTTAAAAAACATTCATTATTCATTCAGTCCATTAAAATTCAACGCTGAGAGTGAATATATTTATTAAATTGTGTAAATAATGTATAAATCAAGAAATTAAAGAATTACGAATTATAAATACTGAAGAATATTGGAATAAAATATTATTAAATGTTAATAATAAATACATTTAAAAATTTATATATATATATATATATTTAGTGCCAAACTACATACTATAACGTCAGAAAATAAAGAATTAGATATATTTTAACTATGGCCTATGAGTTATAAAAAACAATAACAATAATTATTATGCTTAAAAGATCCACTTTTCTATCCAAAACAACCCTTTAAGTGAAAAATCATACACAAACAAACAAAAAACACATTTTTATAAAATAAAACATTCAATCGCTCCGTTCAGAATCTTGACCAATCATTTAAATTAAATATGTATTGTGTACCTACTACATCAATATGATATTATAGGTAATTAATTATAAAAAAAGTATTTTTGGAGAATGTCGTACATCATGTAGTAATTTACAGGGGCATAAATAAAATTTATTTAATTATTTTATTTGTTGCACATACCTAGTCTATAACATTAAAAACATTCAGAAGGTTTTTTTCATACGATTAAAAGAATAATACATATCAAAATAATTGCGACTTTTTATTTATTCATTTTATTAAATGCGTGGGGTGGCAAAATCATTTGTAATCAATATAGTCAGTCCGAAATCCGACCATTTTCGGACCTCTGCATCCAAATCCAATGAATTTATTGCTTTTCAGATAACGTTTTTCTCTTTCTATTTTCTTGTTGAATAAATATGTACAAATGAAACCCTTACACTACTAGTTGCAAATATTTGAACACTAGCTCATATTGACTTCTTTTAGTTGTCGATTTCAGTCAATTTAATGTATCGAATGAACGCTTTTACATCTATTGAGAAGTTCAACAAAAGTATCTTATAACAATGATAATCTTGCTATATTTCGTACCTAGTTAAATGTAACATATTAATAATAATTATCATTATCGGTCGTCTTTATGCTTTGCCCACAGATCGTTTGTGGTATACTTGCAGTCGTCATGGGCAGCGTGGCTTGCATAGAAGAGAAAGGTTCATTTGGCAACCTCGGGCTGGGCATACCGACCGGACTCAGTACCGTACTCGCTGCAGGTATGTATGATTATGACAGTAGGTGTTATAAACATTTTTATGATCTATATATCATGCTATTTTCCTCTAATAACGTATTTATAAGTACCATAGTCGAATATTGTGATTAAAATAATATACTCGTAATATTATTATACGTGCAGAAATAATGGGTTTAGAAGACATTTCTTAGTTATAGCTGTACATTTTAGTCACATAATTATATAATATATATGCTACCTATATGATTTATTTATTCATTTTTAATTTTAAAATAATAGTTTTCTAAATGACTTGTTATAAAATTTATAAATTTGTTATTAAATAGCATACCATTCATATACAAATGTCACGACATTTATACAGTTATATCACGATTTAATTGGTGTCAAGACTATAGTATGTTATGATTTATTAAATTGTAATAACGGATTACTAAGTTCCGTTAAATATAAAGCTAATAAAATATAATACACGAATATTTTTCGTAATTTATACAATTTTAAACTTCAAATTGAATATAATATAGTTTTAATTTATAATATGTAAAAAAAAAAAAAATGTAACAATTACTTACACTTCTTAAAATAAAATAAATCAATTAAAATCCATAAAATAAATAAAAATATTAGGTATATATTGATGTTATTGACAGTACTTATTAATAGACGTTAATGTGTGGAATTTCAACTTAAATAAATAAGATATTTTATTGTATTAAATAAAAGTTTTAAAATATTTATATTGTTATGGTGTTTCTTTGTTGAAATAATTTAAATATTGGAAAAATAGAATAATTTTGGTTACACGAAAGTGTGTCTATTTTTACTGTAGGTTGTTGGTATCCACCTATTATGTCGATCCAACTACATATTTTGTAATTTATTTGTCGTGTTCATTAATTAATGGTTTATAATAGAATGGATTTATTAAATTATTTATCGTTTAATTTTAATTTACATTCAAAAATCACTGTGTGTAAATCTACAGAAATTCAAAACTAAATTTAAAAGTTTTCGCATTCCAGCATAGATAATTTCAGTATAAAGTGATGTTGTATGTCGAATTGAAAACAGTAAGCGTATATGCATGCATGGATTAACGTTTAACTAATTGAAAGTAATAATACTCTTCGAGAAACGAGAATTTAATAATTCAGTCATTATCTTTAGATTTGAATTTTAACTGTAATATAGCTAAACAATATAAAATAATGATAAGTATAGTGTTAAAAAGTTAAAAAGTATTATAATATATTAATATTGAATGTACCTATATAATATTATTTAAGATTTTATTTAACAATTCAAAAAAAAAAAAAAAAATAACAAGTAACATTTTATATAACAAAATTAAATTAGGTAATTTACTTTTATTTATTTAAAAACATTATACGTAAATCAGTACCACATTTTTGAAGATGAACTCATGATGTAGCCAAATTCGTAAAGCCAAAGTATACCGACATAAAGTATTAAAGAGATCAAACTCGAAAAAGTTTCACCTTTGTCGTAAAATATTTGAGCGAAATTGCATCATCGATTGTAAAGTGTGGTCAGTTAAAAGTAAATGTCACGTTTTTTGACGTATATACATTATGTTACATTGTTACATGGAATGTCGTACAGATTAAAATTAAAAGAAAGAAGATAGAATACAATTGGATGAATTTAAACAAGTGCAGGTAGCAATTAAAGAATCTTCGAGCGCGGATTAAAACGAAACTGAACCCCCCAATAAAGTATATACTTTAAAGAATATTATTTCAAAATAGTGTCAAAATTGATAAAAATTTTGTATTTGTTAAAATAATATAATATTACGAAGCGTGTGGTAGTAATAAACATAACAATTTCGTTGACATTGCAGTGCATCTACAGACTATAACCAATGATATAACTAACACAACTTGATCATATTCCAATGTTATCTGGTCAGTATGAAGAATGGTTGTAATTTTTCATTATAAATATTAAATATATATTGGATACAATATACAAATAAAAACTTAACTGTTAAACAAAAGTTTTTATTTTAAGCCATTACTGATGAACAGTATTAAACTCCAAGTAACAATAACAGCAATAAACTATATGATGCGTCGTAGTCCAGTTTATTTACATGCTATATAACAATAAGAAAGTTTTTAATACAAACTCGTGTAAAAAATGTTGTTGACTTTTTTCATCATTGAAAGATGGATCAGTGGTAAAAATGCGTAACAATCCGCGTATTGTTAGATTTTGCTTCAATGAATAATTTTGTAACGGTTAAACTTGTTAATAATTTGAGTTTTAAAAAACAGATCATTATAATATGTAGGTGATTGGAATTGGTAAGTTACTCAAAACTTGAAACAAAATGCATGATTAAGTGATTAGGTCGTGTAGAAACGATTATGAACCAATAATTATTGGTGGCAGATCGATCAATAAACGGACCTATACATTGTATATTGTATTATTGTATTATATTAAGAAATAAAATTCAGACTTATATCGTTGGAATAAAAGTATAAGACATAGTAAGTGTTATTTGAAGTATTAAAAAAAAAAAAAAAAAAAAAAAAAAAAATGATAAATGATAGGTATCTAGTAAATTTTGTAAAATAGTTTTGAAATCGGATAAATGTGCTGGAATCGATTCTCAATGACATTGTATTTTAATAAATTACGTTAAGATGTAGGTGGTCGCTTTATAGTGAAATTGCCATATCGAAAAAATGTGTCACAGTTGGGGTAATCTTATGCGGCATTGCGAAACGTTGACTTTTAAAGGTAGAGAGAAGATTTGAAAAAAATCCAATGTTAAAAATAGAATACGTGAAGTTTATGCGTGAATACCCAGATTTAAACTATATAAGCTCTCTCGAGAAATTGGCGTACACTGAAAAATGTGCTATCTGGCACACCATTATGTGTAATAGATCTAAGCAGTATTACTATAAAATTACGTGTCGTATTCGACGCTTAAACTTACTAATACCGAAACGCTGTAAGTCTAAATAATGTCATTTTTAAGGGACTGATGATCTGAGAAAATTTTATATTTAGACTAGGTATTTGGATTTTATACGCATATAGTTTTTTCATTCCCACGTATTTCAATACATGTATCGTTAAAGAAGTGTTATTGAAAATTATTAGGGGGAGGGGGCTTTCAAAATGTTGTCTATGGAGAGGAAATAGTAATTCACAATAATATATAAAATGTGAATACATTATATTTGTGATATTTGTTGAAATGCTGTTTCAGGGTTGATATATTGTGAACATTTTGATATGAAATAATAACACCTAATTAACAAAAAAAAAAAAAAAAAAATCACGATTTTCGTTTCCGAACAATGAGTTTTAATTCGTATTGTATAATAGAACTGTATGGTAAAAACAAAAGATAGTCATTTGCTGTTCACAAAATGGCGTAATAATTATTTATTTATAGGGCAATATTCGAACGAACGTTGGAAACAATAGATTTATTTTACGCTAGTCTGATTTGATGTCATAGAATTATCTCTGAACGGTTTTGAGGATAATCGGAAGTGAAGAATATTTTTTATCATATCAAAAAAAAAAAAAAAAAAAATACGTCACAGAAAAATAAACTTATCATAATCATTATTGATTTACCGATTATTTAATCAAAAGTCAATTAGTCGGTAACGTAAATTAATACATTCCACAATAATTAATAATATAGTACATTGTGATGCATATTGGGAGTGAAATCGATGTATAAACTTTGAATTCCACACAGTTTAAAACTTTCAACAAATACGTTTTTCACATCATTTTTCTCTACAACCACCGGAAAAGGTATATTGCTTATTGTTATGTAAACGAATGAGATCGGAAGAGATAAAGTTAAAACTTTTTCTAAATCATATTATGTTGCGCGAAATAATAGGTAAGGGATGTATAATGCGTATTGAATTATTACATACCTACGTGTATTTTAACAAACCGTGGAGTAGGTCAGAAAAGTTGCAACGTTGATGTGTAACGCATAACTAAAATACGAATAAACAGTAAACATCGTATAAATAATAATTACATGCATAATGTTATAGGGAATTATTACATATTCTTGTTATTAGACGTTCATTATTTTATATTTTACGTGAACGCAAAACACACGTCTAACCTAACGTACCATACATTCGTTTTTACATTTGATTGAGATGTCCAATCTGCGTATTAAGTTCACTAAAAGCTGTGTTAACTTCTCTGAAAACTTTTATTAACAATGTAAAATACATTATACACGTCTTGACCAAACGAAAGAGTCGATGAGCAATATAGAACGTTAGTTTTTTGTTTTATTTTATATCCTCTGCAAAGATTTTTTAACTTTTTTCTTTTATTTATACCTATCCTTTAACTATTGACTCTTAAATATTTTATAGCTTTCACATAAAAACCACTTTTGAAACACACTCGAGAATACTAAAACCTTTATACTCACATCTAGATGTTTTGTAATAATATTATTTTCATACAAAAAAATCACGTTTGAATTGATTATATTTTTCATAGAAAATGTAAAAATTTGTACGTATATGAATTTACTACTTAACGCTTTTGGGTAATTTTTTCATTTCTCAAAAATAATAATTTTTTTTTCCCAATTTTTAATCTAGTACGTGTGAATAATTAATAAGCATTATCAATAAATAAAAAAAATTAAATTACATATTATTATTATTTTTTTTAACTCTACTATAAATAGTACTTTAATTGAATAATTTTCAGTTTTTAAAAAATTTTAAGTGTTAAGTTGGCTATAAGCTACAATCAGTTTGAAAAATTACTCACTAAATCAGATTAATATAAATGAAAGTACCGATAAATTTTGTTTAATATATCAAATACTAGCTGGTAGGCTGGTTACTCTTATTTTATTCTATGAACAGTTTGACAAATCTAGACGCTGAGAAACACAAGAACAGTAAGTTATTTATTGAGGAACACAAGAACAGTTACTTATGGATTACCGCAATGTTTATAGGGGCAGTTTTGAAGGTGGTAAAGGTGTGCCATAAATAAATAGTATGAACTTGGTAATTTCAGTGTTGGGAAGTTGGTATAAATGAAGCTCTCATTTATAGGTCTTGTCAGATAATATGTTACCCTTGATTGAGATAGCTCATTTCCCACTCCCCTCTTGCCATACAATATAATATTGTAAACATGTATAAATTTGTAATTTTTTTATTTTAAAATATAAAAAAAAAAAAATATGGAAAATTGTTAAATAAATCATTATATTTTCCATCAATTTAATTTGTTTTTTTTTTTTACTTGATATGTCTTAATAGAAGACACGTTTAAATTCCTTCATTGTATGCTTTATGAAAAGGTTTAACTGTAGACCTTTAATTATCAACAAAATTACAAAATCTACAATATTTTAGAATTATCCTTTTCAGTTATATAAAAAAGAATTTTTCTTCTACGAATTTAAAAAATATACCTACATTTAAATTTATAATTTATTCAAACTGTTCAATGTGTATTATATAAATTCATTCTATACCAAAATCATTATAGGAAACTCATCACTATCTATACTATATATCTTATTTTAACAGATATTTGTTTGAATTAATTATTAATAATAATATATTATCTTACAAAATGTAATTGTAATATTTGCTGTTGTTTTATTTTATATGTTAATTATTTTGTATTTTAACTAATTTTTCCATGTATCTTAATAAAATTAAATAAATTAATACATATTTAGAATTCAATATTGTTAATTATTTCAATCGCAGTTTGTATTGCCCGTAAAAGAATAATGGATATTTTATTGCTTTTTAAAGTTTAAAGAAAATTAAAATTAAAATTTGCATAGCATTAGTATTATTTTAGAACACAAAAATTATATTATACTTAATATGCTTTATAAGCATATAATTAATATATATTTTGTAAATAAATACATAAATCTTAATTAATGATTCTCAACGAAACCAATTATTTTTTTAAATTTATTATTCTTATATAATATAATATAATATTATAAAGCTTTATAATATATATATATTTTTTAACTAAAATTAGGAAATAAAATAAATAAAATTGAGAACATCTTAATAATAGTGAAAAAAGTTAACATTTATGAAATAGTTTTAAACTGCTATAAAATCAATGGTTATGTGAATGTCATATCCAGCGGTAAAGTTACTTCAAAATTTTAATTTCAATATTTAAAATAAAAACTAAGAAAAACTCCGTCTGTTATAAAAGTAAGTTTTGAGTGTTTCTCAACATTGAGGGATCGCTATTTAATATATGTGTTAAATTTAAACTTACTTTTTGTTAAATAAACAAAAAATATCCATATTTAATAAAAAAAAACATTTTTAAACTAAGGATAAACAAGTAAAAAAGTATCTATTGGATGTCATTATATTATTTTTATATAACTTTAGTATTTACCTATAAAAATGTTAATCGCCGAAAACATTGAATATATGTTATAAGTAAGTTTTAAGTCAATATTAACGTATCATTAAATTATATGAAGATTCACGATAAAAATAAGAAATAACTTAAATCTAGTCCAAATATTTTTAAAACTGCTTTAACATGTATAGAAAATACGTAGTCTATCAAGAATGTTCCGAGTACTTACTATAAATATTTTTTGAATCACAACAAAATAGCTAAAATGATTTTGGGAAAATACTGGATTTGATCGCTCTTTGGGATGTAATTTTTCAGTACATAAATCAATATCTGTGTTACTGGTCGGCTAACATACAGATATGTGGTCAAAAACCTAACCCGCCTGAGCAACCAATCACCATCGTATTCAATAAGTGACAGAAATAATTACTGGAAACGTAGCTATCACTAAATTTTAAATTTTCTCATCTAAAAAATAAATTTGCTTATCAAAATTATGTATAATAAACTAAACTTAAAATAACTTTTATAATTCTACATCGGAAATCAAATCAGAAATCTAAAACATATAAAATAGTTTAATGTTATTGACCATAAAATAGACGAACCGTTACGTATATACGCATTGTCCGGTTCGTGCACAACTTGCGTTTGGTCGTTACAAACGGATGGAAGGCTTTTCTATCTGAGCTGAGCAAGTCTGCCCGGGTGGGTCTTACTACAGCTTAGATAAAAGACTAAATGTTGGGTGGTCGGTCACCCGGCCTTTTATACTTACGCACTTTATAGGCGTTATCAGCGATTTTCTTTGGTGATCATGTGTTCTGTGACTTATCTTTTGATCACCAGTACCGCTGCCGCGTGTTCGATAACACGAAACCACAAATTTGCAATCGCCGAAAAATGTATATTAGATAATAATAAATAATGGTAATTTTGTCGTAGTTAAAATACCGGTGTAATAACAATCTGATAACAACGGGTATACACTGAAACTTCTATATAGGTACATATATACATATATATATATATATTAAGAATATATCTGAAAGAAGGGCGTAAACATCCTGCATTTGATATACTGGAAGTGTACGTAGATTCACGACTGGTCTCTTTATTATTGCGGTTAACGTTTGGACAGTGGCGAATCGTGCAAACTCCTTTCTGGTATTAGGTTACAACTTGATAATCCGTTCGAATTTCCATAATATTGGCGCTCTCAGCTCTCGTATTAGGACCAATTTGTTAATTTTGAAATTTTCGTTGTGGCTTATCTAATTGCTACAGTATGCAAGTATTTATTCTGCCTTCGTTTCTAAAAATGGATATAGAGGTCCTTGATTAGTCTCCAACTCTGAAAGTGAGACATAATTATATTACTTAAATTGGACTCAACATTGGCAGTATGTGCAGTTTTATATAAATATGAGTATGACTTGAGTCTTAAGGTGAGGGTCTCAAAATCAGATAGATCCAAATTTAAGGCACCTAATGGACGAGAGTTTAGTGTAACTTTGATACGATTTAGGAGGGTATTCAATTCTTAATCCGTCAGTCGTTGAATCCTGAGGATTCGGTACAATAATGTTTTCATTGATTTGACATTCCTATTAATTATATTATCCTTATTAAAAAATTTTCATTTCGGATTTATATGTTCGGTTTCAATAATAAAAAGTTATCACGCAGATGAAAAAAAATCAAAAATCACAAATGGAACGATGTCATTAACAAGAAAATTTCCAATGGAATACCCTTTTACTTTGGTAAAGTAAACATATACAACTTAAAAGAATACCTTAATGCAAAAAATCAGTTAAACATTTAAATGAATCTTCATTAAATTCAATGTATAAATTATTCATCAAAAAGTTATAATTTTAAAGACAATTTAACCACGTCATTTTTCAGTAAGTAACTGTAGGGTTAAAAAAGTATATAATTTATAAAAAATGTTATTTTAATTATTTGAAGAGGAAAAAAAAAGTTTTATAGTTGTCGCATACCTATATAAATTATAATAACATTTAAAATTAGGGATTAATTTAATATTATGTTATAATTATTTAATATTCCTAATTAGGTATGTTGTTTTTATAAAATATAATTCTTACTATACATGTTTTAATAGTAGTTAAATGTTTGTTTTAAACTTAATTTCTAAAATTGTTGTATTACTTTTTAGTTATTACCTATGAATGAAAATCCGGCTTGTTATAGTTCTAACTTTATATTTTATATTCAGTAACAATTTTACACACATTACGAAAAATATTAACAAAAAAAAAAAAAAATCAAAAATGACATCTGAAATAAAAACAAAAATGTTTTTATATAAAATAAAGGAATACATCATTATAAACTAATTCATTATTAGCTTTGCTCAAAATTTAAGTAAAAATGTGTAATAAATAAAACTAGGTAAATAACTAGATTTCAGAGTTGCACAATGTATTCCTCCTGTGAAAGTTATACTGACTAATTTTATAAATTATATATGTATTTAATAACCTAACCTTTGACAACCTAGCCTTCTTATGCTATATTACATGATTATATAAAGGATAATAAATAATGAATATATTTTGAGTTTTGAATAATCTGTACTTACAATTTTGTTGAAGAACAAATGAACAAATAACATATTATAACTCTTCGTATTAAATATATTTCTCTAGTTTGGTTAGATTAGGAGCTGATTATTGAATAGAAGTTCCTTGGATCCCGGTAAGCTCTTTTCATTTTTCTTCGTTAAATCTGTAATTCATGATTAGCAATCACTCAATATTTGTTACACCGACAGTACTACCTATACAGAATGCATCCTCTTGATGGTTGATTTTGCATGAGATGTAGATGTTTATGACAGATATGATGGATTCTCAGTTAGTTTATTATTATTTATGTTTTCATTGATGTTTTACATTGATGCAAGGGTTTTATGTATTTTTTTTTATTTCTCATAGTTTTGTGTTTTAATTTATTCAAATATTGTACGTGGAATGTGGATATAATGTATTTGTTTAAATATATAATCGAAACGTATTTTAGTTTGTGAATATCAGATAATATTGTATTTGGGTGCAATAGTTGGTTAAATCATTTCCATGTATTTTGCTGTATTTTAATTTTTAATGACTATCAAAATAAATTGGGAATTATTATTTTATACTTTTTATTTTTAAATAAATAATTTTTACAATAATTCATTATTTATTTTATATATCTAATTAATATTATTAGTTTTGTTTTATTTTAGATTCTGAACGAAGTGATGAATGTATTGATTATATAATGATGTGTTTTTTTTTTTTAGATTCTGAGCGGAGCGATGAATGTATTGATTTTACAATGTTGTGTGTTTATTTATTTTTTTTTGTGTGTGTCTGTGTACACGAGAACGTGTCGAAATAATGTTTCAAATTTAACTAAAGGGGTGGTTTCCGATGGAAAAATGAATCTAGTTGGTGTATTGATGAGGTAATTTTTTGAATTTACCAATAGTTTTCAAAAGCGCCGGGAAAAACCAAAAAAAAATTAAAGAAAAACGGGAATTTTTACGCAAAATCAGTTTTCGACCAAATCGATTTTTTTATATGGTTGTAATTCAAAAACTAATCACTATAAATACTTGAAATTTTCACCAAATGTTTATGTCAGTGTTATCTATATACAGTTACATTTTCAAAATATTTTGACTTTTATTTATGTATTCAGGCCATTAAAACATAAACCATCCTTTTCACCAACCATTCGAAATGATATTCTAGGCTGAAAAATCATCTTCGTTCAGAAGCGTTTTTCGTATACAATGATACCTATCATTGGATTCAAATTTAACACTCCTATAATATATAATAATGATCCATACGGCACCTTATGTACAGCAGAGCGGTACCCACTTACCTGCTTTTTTTTTTAAGTACAATATTGTACTATAAAGTCCAAATATAATGTAAACCATAAAAAATAAAAGTGTAATTATTTATTTGTACTGTAATATATGAATAATCATTCGAGCTGAATGAATTATATTAATAAAATCAATATTCAATGTTTTTGTATGAAGCTTTATGAACTCAAAAATTTAATTTAGCAAAAGAAAAATTAATAGGAAAACATTATTTTAATAAATAATAATAAGTGACCAAGTATATTATATATATCTATGCTTAAATAATTATAAAATAATAATAATAATAATATAGAGTTTATTACTATTTTTCTAATTAAAAAAAAAAAAATAAATAAATAAGTAATAATAATATAAGTTTATACATTTTTAAATAGAAAGTATTATTATGTATCTATCCAAAAAAATATAATTGTTGTGTAAAATAATTAATTTCATAATATTTGACAATTATTATTGTGTGCGCTAATAGTGCTAACGAACTCTAAAACAATTTAGTAGGTAAATTAAAGTATCTCGTTTTAAGATATGTAAATAAAAAGAACTCTAAATATGTTTAAGTCTAATGACTGATTTAAAAATTATCAAATTGATTCCAACTTTCATATGCATTTCAATTTTAAATGTTTACAAAAATTGAATACCTATTTAAACGAAATATAACAATGTTGTTTATTTGTTTTAATTAAAAATATATTATTTATAGAAACTTGAAAACGTTTTCATTTCCTATATTAAAATATTATTTAAAATACCAATACCCACACAGTAATTTTTTTTTTTTAATATTTATATTAATTTTACGCTATTTATACAACAAACAATTAACTAGTAAATACTATATTGACTAATAAGTTAAATTCAATTTAAACTATTTATTAGGATTTTAAATCATTTTTTTTTAGTAGGTATCGATAAAAAAAAAGTAGGATTGGTCAAAAAAGCTTGAAAATTTATATACTATCTCAGATAAGTTGTTTTTATAGCATTCTTAAAACATTAAAAGTACATTTTTTTACATACAGGGTTTTTTTTTGTTTTTAATTGTATGAAATGTTGACATAATGTGAATATTATTTTATTGCTAAAAATGTATAATGTTTTACATTTTTATAGCTTGGTTTTGAAAATTTAAAATACATGGTTTCTCTTAATTCCTTCTTTTGAAACCTAAAAATTTCAATAATACAAATATATATTTTCTATTTTATACGAATTGAAATTTTCATTAACTCAGATATTAATTATTAATAAAAATACTTTGATTAATTTTAAACTATTTTTACCACATACTTTTTTAGACAGTGCTGCAATTATATAGGTATAGGTTTGGTTATAATTATTATAGATATCATAGGCGATGTAAACAAATTGTGTGTGGCACAGTCAATTTGCAATTTTTAAAGAATCAGTTTGATATACATCAAAAACATACGTATTTTGGCCATGTAGGTACTAATACGAGTCCCTATAATCCGTAGAACATAATAATCATGACGTATTTGAATTAAAATCAAACCGATCGAATGGGTACGATTTAATTGACCATGATAACAGTGGATAATTGACATTTCTTCCACAACCGGTAGTCGCGACATTGTATTTGCAATACTTAGGTTAGGTACATAATGTTACATATAAAATATGTTAATTGTATGATACGTGTAAGTTAATTACAAATTGTAATATTATTCAATTAAAATACATAACTATAATAAACTCAATTGTTTTGGCAAACGATAAACTCATAACACATTAAGTACCAATAGGAAAATAAATGATTAACAAACATAAAATATTTCCGAGAAATATAGACAGTCAGTTATTTCTCAGAATCATTTTTTGTATGCAATGATTTATTATTGAATTATAATTTACAACACATCCTTTACAAAGACATATTCAATGCGAAGTGCACTCGACAGTATATAATACAGCACAGCGACTTCACCGGTTATTTTTTGTTAGTTTTCCCAATTATTTTGAAAAGTACATACTGACATACTGGGCATTATTTGACCCTCTAAAGTACTAACTAGTCTCAAAGTTGAAGGTTGAAGATTGAAGAATTTTTTTTTACTACAATAGTGCCCTCAGAAACAATAAAAAAATAAACAAAAACACATCATTGTAAAAGTAATAGTCACATACTAACATTTATCACTCCGGGTGTAAAACGTGTGCAGTGTGCACATATGTGTGTGTGCACGCTCGAGCGTGTGTGTGTGTGTGTGTGTGTGTGTGTGATGATCGATCGATTACGATGGCAATAAAAATATCATAAAAATAATATTTAGTTGCTGGGTGGTGCAATTAAAATATTGCAGTATTATCATCCTCAACATTCGTCATGGTTTTTGAATAAAAACAAGTATAATTATAATAATTATATGCATTTATACAAGATAAAGTGTAATTTTAGCTGTATGAAACCATTGTTTTTCAACAATTAAGACTTCATATTTTTATAATATTGTTTTTACTTTTATAGGCACATTTTTTATGTTACGGTGTTCTCTGGTTGAACATGAAGCTTTTTTTATAATTTGTTGTTACATCTTACTATTCTTGTTTTTACGAAGAGTATAATTTGTTAAGTGGCTGTTAAACCTATATGGAATAGATACAGATTTACTGATGCACATACTTTATAAACTCATACATTGTGGTTTGTATTATGTTTTCTAACAGAAATATCTCTATTCAATTTTTAAAAAAAAAAAATGTTTCTTAATTGGAAATTATACGAAATAAACGAATAAGCTTTTGCGTTCAGACCACTTAAAGTCGGTTGTTATTACAGTGCTTTCATTAATTATAAATGTATAATGTTTTAGTATTACAATCATGCGTGTAATACTAGCCCTGGTTATATATAGTATACTTAATTTCTTGTTTGAAAGAAAAAATCAAAAATAATATCTATATTAAATGCTTAACGTAAAAGAAATTACATTTCTCATTTACTTTTACTACTTTAAATAATGATAGAAATAAACAATAGTATTAATGTATCAATGTTTGGTAGTTCCAATAATATCGCATTTACCTTGTTGATATTGTATTCATTAAAATATTCGGTATTGATTGGTCATAATAACTGATAATTAACTACTTGACATAAATATAAGAGAAGTTATTTATTATTTCCATCAATACCGAATTGTTATTATTAAAATAAATATTATTGTTCATAATTCACAATATTCGACGTTTAAATATGAATATAAATAATGTACCGTGTTTTTTCGATGATATAAAAAAAAGTTCTAAATGTAATTGCATAACGACTTATCGAATAATGCCATCATTTCATTCACAAAATTAATATTATAAGATAGTTATAATAACTGTGATTTCTTCCATCTAAATCGCCCATGATTAAATGTAAATTGTTTTCTCTGAATTGGCCGTGTTTTAATAAATTATTGTCCGCAAGTGGCAACTTATCTACAATAATGGTTGTATTAACAAAGGTGTTTAATTTCCACTGGCTTTTGTCTCAAGTGACAAGTTTCATTGAATTTAAGTTTTTAAAAATGTATGTTATTTATTTAACTTGACTTAAACTAATTAAAACAAAAGTAACTTTGCTTGAAATTGATTACAATTGACTTTGAAAACCTGCATGAATTTTTATAATTTAAATTTATATCTGGTGAATAAAAGTTATTCTTTGTTACAAACACATTCAATTTAAATTAGACTACGTAGTAAAGATTTGTTATTAAAACACTTATTTTTAAAATTTAATTATTTATTCACGAACAATATTATAGTATTTTAAACTCTCGAGAAGTGAAAATTTATTGAGAAAAATATTAAAAAAAACAAAAATACTCGAAATTACGAACAATTGCTAATTTTTCTATTTAAGTTAATTTTATCACCTACGATTTGAAATAAATAGGTACCTTTATAATATTATTATTATTTGATTGTTTAGAAAAAAACTAGTTTAGTATTGTATTACTAATATAAAAATAAATTATAAATAGTAATTTATGAGTCACTATAAAGTATCCGTATTATTGTTATTGAAGACTAACACACAGTCTTTAATCAAAATTGTTATTCAACACATTAATAAACTATTATAATCTACTAAATTTTGCAAGACTTTAACTGGTTATCTATTATTTAGCAGTGCGATTTCCTCAAGTATTTTTAAGTTGATAACAACCTAAAGTATTGTTTCCATTTAAAATGTGATATGTTATGTTTATTGATTTTCTTTTTATATAGAAATACATATTCTATATTATGCTATTTTAAGGGTTACAATATAATTATAAAATTGTTTTTGTAAACTATTCAATTTATATGACTTATTTTATAAAGTTTGAGATTTTGAACGCAGAGTAAAGTAAATAAAATAATCGATCAATTTATATTTAAACAGTGATTAATCTCTTTTAAATGTAAGTGACATTTATTCTAAAACCATATTATAAGTATGTAGGTATGTATTCATTATAAGCTATATATGAATAATTAGAATTTAATTTATTTTTATTATATTTTATTCTTATCTCTAATTAATTAAATACATGTTGCTTTTTTTTAGCAACATTTTAGTTTATTTTCTTGAATGCTCATTTATCTATATATGTACACCTTACTATACAGCTAATATACTTTTTGGCCCCAAACCAAAGAAAATTACTTCCGTTTCTAATGTTGCATTACAAAAATGTAATATCTAAATTACTTACTATCGAGAGTCTTATCTCTTGTGAACAGCTTGCTTATAAAAACTTTTAGTAAAATAACAAATTTCATTCGTAAACAAAATAAAATAAACTATTAAGCCGCTAAAATAATTATTTCTATTTATAATAATACATTAAAAAAATAAATTATAAACTCATCACTTGTATTATAAGAATATAATATATTTAAATGCATTAATATTAATATTAATTAAATATTATACTTATGCATGTTAGTATAATAATACATGAGTTAAAAACTTATATTCGATTTTCATTCTCAATGGTAATCATATATTACAATATTATATCTATTGAGTAATTATTTCATATTAATAATAACTTATGTTTTTCAAATTAAATTACAATTAAATGTAATAATAATAATATATACTATAAAAGTAAGTTCCGGTTTTTTTCACGCATATAAGGTATCGTTACCAAATTTTTTACTGTTATACCTGACAGTTTGCTGGATGTTTTAGTACTACTTTTGTTATGACACATGTTCAATATTTTGAAATTTTCAGATTTTCACAAAAACATGTATTTTTATCAAAACACACTACTTGGTTTGAAAAAAAAACATATCTACCTATGACCTATATGTTCCTATATAGTAAAAGTTAGTGTATCTTTATTTCATTTATTTCAAAAAGGGAACATAATAAGTTACACAAAATAAGTTTTGTGTCTCTCCAGTAAAATTTTGATTTTGACGTATATTTATTATATATTATAATATATTAAAATAATTGTTTAAAGCGTATAGCTAAGCAATCTCTCATGACTCACCTCAGAATGTATATATAGAATCGAAGAATGAATCAATTATTATTGTCGACGTATATGAGATGTGACAATGGCTCGGTGCTCTGAACGGTTTGCGAGTTTGCGGTTTGGAGTTTGAAGTATATATCACTGCGTTCTAACTACAATTGACAAACACAATCTCGACACTCGAGTAGTTAAGATAGGTTAAATCATATTTAATAATATAAATAACCAATAGAAAAGTAGTATAGTAAGTCTTCAGCTCACTGATTGGCTGTATGATGTGATACCCCACAGAATTCCATGCCCAAATATTGTTAATAATCATTATTATTGTTATTTTTCATTTAATGATGTTATAATATTATTATATTATATATTTCTCGGGTGTGAAAATAATGATATTGATGTGAAAAAAAATTACAATGTGGATTTGTATGTGTGATAAAAAAAATCTCGACTTGCTTTAATAGTATAGATTACAAGTCATATATTTTAATTATTAAATATAAAAACATAAGAATTTATTGCACTGAAAAAAAAAAATAAAAAACATGATGTATAACAATTTAAAACTCTAGCAGTAATGCAAAATTAAATAATTCAATTTGGGTACCTAAAAATACAAACCAATAAATAAAACTATATATACATATATAAAATATATAACCTAATGTACGTTATTTATTTTATAAATTATTTTTATTATTTTATAATACAAATTGTAAATATAAGTGAATATTCAATCTGAGCGTATAAAATATTATTGATATTTTAAAAATATAATACTAGTTTCTGAGTTTTTTTTTTTATATATTTATGTGCATACATCACATATAATTTGCAACAAACGAAGCAGAAGTAATTTTCCGTTTCACGATTATGTTTATTTAAAATAAAAAAAAAAACTCAAGAAATATTTCATGAAATAGGATTTTGAATTTGGTAACATATTTAGTCTTAAACATATAATTATATTACAGAACGTATTCAAACTATTCACTGATTTTTGGATTTAAGTTACTCTTAGTAATACGTATAATATTAAGTATTTTATTAAAGTTTCTACTGTTCATTAATTATTGAAAGGAAAGCTAAAAATAATAATAGTGGAATATATTTATTTTGATGAGGGTGTATTTTTTTCCATTTCTACTTTTTAGTTCTATTATAATTTGCACCATCTGACAAGAGATTATAATATGATACTATGTGTTATGTGTACTTCGGAAAATTCGTTAACTGCTAAATTGGTAATTTACATTACTATTAAACATTTTGATATTAATTATCTATTAGTTATCGTAACATTAGAGTGTATAACACATAAAGTATTTTGTCATATTGTGAAATTTATTAATTTATAATGTTGTCATTATTGTTATATTTTAATATTTATAAAATTAAAATTAAAAAAAAATAATAATAAATAAATGAAATTCGCATTAAAGATCTGTACAAAACTCAGTTTAATTGAATTAATATAATATTGAAATGTTTAATTTTTCTTATTGTTAATTTTTTTAATTTATAAAGAAAAAACCTTGAAAAATTAATATTATTCATAAAAGTATACATTGTTATAAAAATAAGTATTATTTCGTATCATTTAATTTTTCAGTTCGTTTTAATAAATTTTATGTGTATAAAATACTTGTAAGAAAAGTAAAACAAAAGGTAAAACAAGAATAAAAAAAAAATTAACAAGTCGTTGATTTTAAGTATGGCAAAAATTAAAAAAATATACACAACTATAGAATAATAAAGATCATGGCATAGATAATTTATATTGAATTTTAGATATGGTCCATTTTTATTAATAAGTAATATCACTTTTTTGATGTAATAATTACATACGTCTATTCGTTAATTTTTTTTAAATTAATAATTACATAAAATATGTATTTATCATTTTTTGTTTTTTTGAACTAATAATATTAATCTTTTAAACTAGAAATAATCAAATAAAGTAATTTTTTCTATGAAATTACGAGTTACGATACACTTGTAAGTTGTAATTTGTATATGATATTTACCCGAAAACAGACAAAAAATAATATATTTCTACAAAAGCTTAATGGGAATTGGATGTGAAATTATTCTATTAAGTATATGTAATATAATATTTTAGGTAGGTATACGTATGTATGGTGTATCATATTGTGCATTTTAGTTCATGTGCGAGTGAACATTAAATTTAAGAAACTATATAGTGTAGAAAGACAAAAGAGCTTGGAGTGAATTTCAGAGTATACAATGAGGATTACTGAAGTAAGTAAACAAATACACTATTTTCCAGGTAATGTGTGTTTGGAAATTTCTCATATCTTTACATTTATAATATTATATATATATTTATATTCTTGTAGCAAAGTGTTGGAACAATCTAATACTTGTATTATATAGGTAATAGTTATTCGTTTGAGACATACCACAAAACCTAAGTGGTTGAAACTTATTTATTTATATAGGTACTTACTTTTTTTATGTAAGTTCAAAAATTATTTAAAATGGAACGAAAATTCGTAAAATATGATAACATCTAAACTAATAATTAAGGCTCGAATGTGTTGCATATTTTACATATAGCTTGTAGGTCCAGTAAGCTAGAAATTAGTATCTAGACATTACTAAACAATTATTAAAAGTTTATAGATCATATTTTCTTATAATTTGTGATTTTTTAGTTTTAATATCATATATTTCTTAATTTTACAATTTTTGGATTTTTTTTTTTATAACTAATGATCATTATATTAATTACTTTTGAAAGATCATAGCTTTTGCTATTAATTATACCGTATTTTTCAATTAATTATTATCAAATAACAACGTATGTTTTATATGAAATTTGGTTTATATTAATAGTTTGTCTATCTTCGATTTGTAATTATAAAATATATTGTAGAGTTATTATAAAATGAAAAATTTTCCAAAAAAATGTTTAATGTTACCTATTTATTTATTATTAAAGTTATTTTGTAAATCATGTTTTAGAATTTTACAAATATAAGTATTTATATTATCATACATGTTTTTATAAGAGTATATATTTAAAGGTATATTAAATCAATTTAAATTTCCTAAGAATATGAAATTTAAGATTAACTATTTAAAGTTTTAAAAAAATATACGCATTATAAAATTGCATTTTATTTGTATTTTTTTAAGCTCTCGTATACCTACGTATAATCGGATTTATTTTACACTCTGTGTATAGGTAAAATGTAATAAATAAAACTTTGTTAGTCTTTGGACACATTCATTTGAATAAAGAGATGTCCAGTGATCCCATTTTCAATCTAAGAACTGATTATTTAGGTTTTTTTTTCGTTTTATACTAGGTATTTATTAGGATGTATCATGGTCACCTTGATTTTTAAATGGTTTAAGAAGTTTATTTAATTAGATAAGAATTGGAGATTCTTATCTAGACAAGTTTAGGAAATGTTTGTATTTTTATGTTATTGCTAACATACCGATTCGCAACTGTGATACATTGGTAACTGTATACTGTATAGTGTATACTTATTGATCGGAAAGATTGAGGGATATTTGTATTTTGATTTTTGGCTGTAATCCAAATGTGGATATCATATTATAATATAATAATATACATACATAACATATTATAATATGTGTTCAGTCTTACAATTTTTTTATACATCAATATTTCTGTTAGTTGCAGGTTAGAGCGTAATAAGTTTCACAAATTATGGAAATAATAATAAATAAATAATTAACCTATGGAGACATTAATTGATTGATTATTGTTTTGTTTTTATATATGACCTGCAGTATTCAGTTTTTATCATTAAGGTGAATTGTAAAAGTATTTAGCATTGTATTGTTAAGAGATTACATTTGTATTTATTTATAACAGATGACTATTAATAATTGAGTTTTAAAGTAAATTTTATATGACTAGATTTGTTTTCGTTTATTTTTATTGTCCAAAGTTGGATTCGGTTTTGAAGCTTCAATAAATTATCTTGTATTGAAGATTGGTTAGATTCTAAATGAGAAGAGATTATAGCTGTACCATCGGTTAACCTGCGAAAATAGCAAGATAAGTATCAGATAAATGTGGAATATCTGATGTGAAATCTCATAGAGGATAGTGGCTATTATGTTTCCAAGTTTCCTCGGAGTATACCTGCGTAATAAGATATATGTTTATTTATGAATGTTGTTACTGATGTTTCGTCATATACTAAAAACGTTCTAAGGAAGGATTTAAGTGTGAGAAATAATGGAGATGGGAGGCATGCATATTTAATACTATTTAAGAGCGTCAAGTTCATCGGAGTCTTATACAAAAACAATATCAAGTATATCATTGATTCATAATACCTAATAATTATAGTATTTGTTAAAAAATATTTACATAATATATTCTCGAAAAATCGTAAATTTAATTTTAAACGGTTCACTATAACATAACCGTACAACACAATGTTGTGTCTATTTATTATATTTTTCACAAAATTGTAAAAAGTTAAAAATTATTATAATATGACATTTTTACATTTATTTGGCATACCTACCACTAATTCCACTTAACCATCATCATTTCACCTTCGAGAGAAAAGGAAAACGATAAATTATTTGGAATTCAAGATAATCCGATGCGTTTACGATGAATAAGTCGATTTTTAGATCGATGCAGGTTACCTTGGTGTGTTAAATGGATAGGAAACTATATCACACGAAAATAATTTTTAATCAATATAATAAATAAAAATAATTAACAACTGTACAAATGACAAATCTTCTCGTTTTCTGCTTCTGTTGATTCGCGAGATTTGTACATTATTCTTATATTTTTATACTACCTACTACATTTATGTGATCATTGATTTTAAATGAAGAACATCAAGAGATCCATGGTCGTTAGCTCCTATATATTTCGATCTGAGAGTTGGACCATTATCCATTAGTAACATTACCGGGAGGTTCATTTTGGTTGTAATGTTTTTTGCATCTATAGAATTTGCGTATGATAATTATTAAAAGGTTTCGGTGACGTCGTAATTTTAGAATTGTTATAACTATTAGTTCAGAACCTATTGATATTCAGCAATATTATTATGAACATAATTTAAGAATATTAATCAATATTCGTTTAAAGATTAACTCTACCGTTAGGTGTTTTTCAATCGAAAATATTTAGAGTTAGTTTTAATGAGGTAATACTTACGAGTAAATTTCTCTTCGTGCCCCGAGACGTGCTCTTAAAATTAAACACGATCATAAAATAAATGACAGATTGTATTTTATATTTTTCATAAAAAAAAAAAAAAATAATAAATTAAAAAGATGTTTCAGTCAGAAAAAATCTAATGTAACACTATTTGACACCTTATTAAATGCGATAAGATTGAACTTTTTATCTCATTCAAAATTGTCATATTAACTATTGTAATATAATTTTGTATACAAATTAAATATATTTTCGTAGACGAAACAATTATTTTCCGACGCTATATAAATGTTATTTGAAATTCATAATGTCAAAATAATTTTTCTATTTACGTGCCACACTAAAATATTAAATAATTTTATTCATCAAAGTTTTAATAACATTATACAACGTTTGCTTGAAATTATCAAAAAAAAAAAAAATAAAAAAATCGCGATGACGTACGAGAGATAAATTATAAGACAATACTTAATTTCCGATATAGGTACTATACTGATCGCACCATGGGCGTTCTCACGGGGGAATATGGGGGATAGATCCCCCCAAGGTTCTTTATTTTCTTACATATTAGTGATACACATTTTGTCTATTTTTGGTAATCCTTACGGTTTATCATGTAACAATTTCTTTCATCCCCCTCCATTGAACAATCCTGAGAACGCCTCTGAATCGCACATCTGATGGAAGCGACATAATTAAGATAAATAAATAAAATAATAGAATAAGTTGTGTGTAGTATACTTTCGTTTATACTACTGTGTGATGATGCGTTAAAGATACCATGTTTGCGGAGGCGTGGATTTAACATGTTTAGGAACGTTTCTAGCGTTTCTAGCGTGGTTAAATCCATGTCGTGGTTTAAAGTCAATCATTTGTTGTAATGAAAAAATATTGTGATTCTTATATAATATCTCAGTTAGATAATCTAACTGGCTTATCACGTGCATGTTAATGGTTAGTGAAGAATCATGCCGAGAAAATGTTATGCACCATTCGGGTTGTATAAAACTTGTATTATCCTAAGCTTTAAGAGTGCACCACCACATTATTAAAATGAGTCCTGATCAAATTTAAAGAAAGGAATATTAACTGTGTTTTAGCATCTCGTTGATTTTTATGATATTATAATTTTTAATCGAGTTATAAATATTTTGCATTTAATTTAATTTAATTTTAACATTTGATATACTTGTAGTTCGTTTAAAAATTAAAATATTGTAAAAAACTAACGAGAGAACACAGACAACTTAAGTTTGATAATTAATCAATCCACTCTAATACATTTAAGTTAATATCACAAAATTGGTTCTGCCAAACTCAAATCTGATATGTCTTACGCCTGGTTGATGGAGACAATGCACACACGTGTGGGGCGTCCTCTTAATTGATTGTCGCTGATACTAAATAAACGTGAAAACAACTTTTTTCCCTCGAGGGAAATCATTTATACGTATATAAATACAAATTCCCTAATATATTTTTCAGACGGCGTTGAATATCCTTAAAAAAAAAAAAAAAATGTGCTTTTTATAGACATATTGAGTATACAGAAGAATGTGATATTTCAATTGCATTAGAGTAATAGTTATGATTAGTCATACTCATATAATACATGTATAATTATGTAATTACGATTACAATGATGTAGTAGGTACCTATAATATTACAGATTTGTGTAAAAAGGGGTCCCCTCGACGAATACATTCAATGATCCTCTTAAATATTTTGGTACGCCGTCGTCGAGTGTAGGTACTTGCGAAATACGGGCGAGTGCGTGTGACCAGACGATAATAATTTGCTGAACAACGGTAACGGTGGTGTAATTCAGAGTACATGCACCTATACCTATAATACTGTATTATAGTGCGGCATACCGGCATTAATGCGTATAACTATAATAATAAACATTGAGGTCGATGGTTTTATGGGCCGAGCAGAGTAGGTATTATAATATATTATTATTATTATTATTATTATTATTATCATATAGTTTAGTAAGGGATACGGTTTTATACCGATTTAACAATAATTACTGCGTTCAGTCTCGTCGTGCTACAAGACACGCGATTGCGCCGAATCGACGTTGCGGTCGTCTAACGCCAAAATAACTCCGCCAGCGTATTATAATTTTCGTTCCGTTGAAATATATTCGCACACCTCCCTCAAAACCGTCCCCCTTTTTAGACGATTTATGGCGTTATTATACATATTAGACACGTATTTAAACTGATATACGATCGGTGTGGCGTACGCCTGTTGAATTAGTTTTGGCTATTGAATTTTAATTTTCATCTCAATAGCACGCCGCCGTATTTTTCTTTATAGGCTGACTGATTCGTCAAACTATCTGAAACTATACCTCTAAACGTTTTGTATCAGCTCTACGCTTTACTATAAAAAGAATATTCGTAAGTCACATTTATGATTAAACATTTTTTCGATCACTTATTTCAAAAAAAAAAAAAAAAAAAAAGGGACTATAATAATACCTAGTATGATTTTAATCCTGTTATGGTTTGAAAGAAACGCATAATAAAATTATGTTTTTTAAATTTATTATTTTGTAAAATATGAATTATATCAGCGTTTGTGCAAAAGACATAAATTGAATTTATATTCTACAAAACTCCAAAATATTTTGATTTTATTTCAAAGAACAAAAGGATGAGAATAACAACAGCATAATAAGTTTTCATGAACTCTATTAATACAACTATTTTATAATCTTTATTTTGATATCCGATAAACTTTGAAATTTATTTTTATTTTGAAAAAAAAAAAACAATCATTACTTAAAAAATAATAATAGTAACTAACTTATTCATTTAATATATATTTTAACTAATATTGCTAGATGTAAACGTTTGTTACATTATTTGTGTAAATAATTTTGTAACTTTTTTTTTTTAAATTACATTTTATCAATTTATCATAGCGGAAGAATTTATATTTTACACTACTAGATTTTTGTTTCAAACTTTACCCTGTTAATTTATACACATTTGTAAGCTATTTAGTTTCACGTTTTGAATACTTTCTACTTACATTTAAATTATTTAATATTATTAATTACTCGTAATTGTTATAAGTATTTTACTAATATTAATAATATTTTTAAAAAATGTTTGATGTATCTATCTATAATAAAATAAAGGTTTTGATATCTAAACACGAAATTAAGCATTTACTTTAATCACTAAGATTAAAATGATTTTATGAAATTTATACATATTATATAGCTTATAATTATATGTATTAATATTAGTTTAATTCCAAAAAGCGAAAATAAAAAACCAAACACAAAATATTAAATATAAAAACGACAAAAATCATTTGAATTAAAAAAATAATATATCTTTTCTTCAACATCCAATCCACATAGTTTCAAAATATTTTATTTAAGATTTTAGTTATTTTATTAGGATTTAATTTATACTTTATTTAGTAGTACAGATTGTATAGAATTAAAATTATTGGAACCATTTTGTTTTATATTTGGAAACATAAGTTTGAGTGCATTAAACGCACTAAGTTCAAAGTCGATCATAATTGATTTTTGATTTAAGCTAGGCTTGATTTAGGTAATTTAAAGAATAATAAGTAAAAATGAAATAGTTCATTATTTTATAATAAAATATAATTATAATATATAATAATATAATATTATTATCATTGATTCTTGCAAATATATAATTATACCTGAAATGTGAGTATTAATTCTGATTTTTAACATCTTTAAAAATTTATTTCTAGATTGATTGCTACTTGCTAGGATTGATATTGTAACGATAATGGTTTAAGTTGTTTAGTCACTAGATGTACATTTATTATTGTAAAAGTTGTTAACTATTCTTCAAAGTTTTTACCAAGTAACTTGTGTAAAGTTTAAATTCTTGAGTCATTTTTAATAGATTTAGACTAACATTTAGTTATTAAATAGACATATCGTTCGGGGTTCTTCTAACGATTAACAGTTGTATTAGAGTCATTATCATTATCATTAAGTTTAAGGATTTTTTTTGTTTAAGTTTTTAACATTATAAACCTACTTATCAAATCTAGATTGTTATTACTACCAATAAATAATTATATGGATAATAAATTAATATTATAATTAAAATTAATATATGAGTTGAATTTTAAATAAATAATTATATTTAATATAACACTACAAATGTTATTTTCATATCCAGGTAAGGATTAACAAAATCAAACATTATATATCGATGTCAATAAACATAAACTTAAAAATATATAATTTTTATCTAATTTATCTTAATTTATATCTAAAACAGACGAGATGTCTTCCATCTTAGTAAGAACCCCATTTTGGGATCAACGCTTACGCTATCATTACGGTTACCTGGAATAATATCTTCATTATTCTTTCAGTCACTTTTTTTCCCCTTAAATATAAATTTTAGACTCAAAAAACATACAAATAATAAAATGACTTGCGTATTTGTGAGATAACTTAAACTCGAATTAATTTTATGCTATAACGATGAGACATTTATATAAGTATAATAATATATAACAGTAGTTTAATGCTTAGCGCTTTAAACTTAAAATAATACGGTTTGTTTTATTTAATTAAACCTTGAAAATAATACAAATTTATTAATATTTTATAATTTGGGTTATTTATTTATTTAAATAATTTAAATTGACTTCAAATTAATTATTTTATTTCCCGAATATTTGTAAATATTATATTGTAATTTATACACTTAATTATGTAATAATTTGTTTGTCATAAAAAAATGAACATTACATTAATGAAGTATGTAATTTATATATACGTACCTATGTAAATTTTTTATTAAACTATAATAATAATATTCAATATTTTACGCTAAAAAGTAAGAAATTATTTTGAAAACGTAAGCATAATTATTAATTTAATAAAAATTTAGAATGTACCTATTGAGATTTAAGGTTGTGGAGTTTTGCTATAAAAACCAAAATTTTCCAAACACTTAATAATCTGTCCAATATAAACTTTAAGAAAAAAATATGAAGCATCAAAAGACGTAGACTGGATCTTAAGCTCAAAGACACTGTTATTTAATTTATGTTATGGAGTTAATAATAGGTAAAGTTATACTACAAAGAGAACTTTTTAAATAATTAAAATTGTTTAACATCCAGGTAATTTTTCCTTAAACTATTTAGAACTTTAATCACAATGGGATGTATATCAATAATTTTTATAACAGTTTTATAATATTTTTCAATGTTCACGTTGTGAGTATTAACTTTTATAGGGTGATAATTGTATAAAGTTTACATTAATACAGTTTATTTAATAGTTTTAAAAACCAAAAAGTTTATAATGTACTTTAAATTATTATTTTATTATTAGAATGTACATGACGTACTTCTTACTTATTTAAATAATAATAATAAAGAGATGACAATATATTTAGTATAATAGTATAATTTGAAAAAAAAAATAAAAAAAATATGAATGACGTTTTATGTGACTATTCAAAGAGGTAATAAAAATTAGTTTTGTAAAATGTCACTGTTTATGTGATATTGAATTGAAATATTGTTTATATTTTGCTATTTTCTTCCACTCCTATACAGTATACACATACCTATACAAACATAAAACGACTTACCGATCAGTTATATCAGCGAACCGTGAAACACTATCCAAACGACTCGATGTTCACTGGCTAGCATCTCTCGGGGGGGAACATTTAAATATGTGAAGTAGAATGTCTACTACTATTTGGCCATATAAATAAGTGTCAATATTCTTTTTATATAGTTATTTAAAAAAATATTTTCTTACATTTCATCGGCTCAAATATGATCGATCCTTCACATGTTAAGCTAGTTCACTAATAATACAATATATATAAATGACATATATATATATATATATTCTCACTTCAATTCCAATAGTTATTTATACTATAATTTAATAAAACTAGTTATTAATATCATTATTTTACTATACTATTTTATATTTATTATTATTATCATTATATTATTATAATTTTCTATATTTTCTATAATTTGTTTAACAATATATTTATCTTGTAAATCACTAAATTTAGATGACTAAGTCAGCATAGTAAAAGCAGCGAAAGTTCTTCAAGGAATGTAAAAGCTACGAAAGAAGAAAAATAGTCAGCCAAGTCAAGGAAACTTTGTAATTGGTAATAAACAAAAAGATGTTGTGCTTTTATGTTGAGCAACAAAGTTAAAAGAAATAAAAATACTTAAAATGTTTAGATAAAACAATACAGTTGCATGTTAACTCTAATTTTAACTAAAAACATAATGCAGATATGAATCCACAGTTTTAATTAAATGGTAGCCATTAAAATAGTATTAAAGTGTTTGAAATATTCAAATATGTATTATAGAAATACATACTCTTGACAGAAATTTGTGAAATAATTGAATTTGAGTATAAAAGAAATACTAATGTTGACACAATTTATTGAACACATATAAAACTATTACCCAACAACTATATTATATTATTAAGAAGTAATACGCTTGTGTCCACATTATACTTGCATCAGAATATTGGCATGACCAAAATAAAAATATGCAATTTTATTGAGAACAGTTTGCTAAAAAATTAATATGATATGTAGTTGAATTTATTCTACACTTATAATTAATACATTTGTAGACATTGCGCATAATAGATAAATATATAAATAATATTACATAAATGCTCAAAATAAAAGTGCGAATAAATATTTTTGAACTAAATAAATAAATTTAAATAAATTGTTCACAAAATCCTGTGTTAAGTTAATCAGTTTATGTAAAAAGGTTTCATAAATTAATCGCGTTTATGCTGTTAAAAATAAAACAATGGATAATTAAATATACGTTTCTTACTCGTACAATATATTATACAGTATTTATTATAATTTTAATATAATAATATATTTTATTTTAGGTTATAATAATTAATCATGTTATAAACTATTTAAAGTATTAAGTTATGTAGTCTTAAATAAAACGTGTTTTTAATATTTTTTACGATATTAGATAATTGTTAAACTATTATACTTTCTTTTGAAATTACAACAACATTTTTCTTTTATATCCACAAATTGCACATATCCTATGGACTGTACTTCCCTTAGAAAATCTAAGAATAATATGCTGGCTCAATTTAAAATATTAAAATAATGACGTATAAGGCCGGTGTCACACTTGCGGAATAATCGTGACTTCATTTTTTCCGTTCGGAAATTCCGCTGTTATGTGTCCAGTAGTATTTAAATATATGAATTTTGATATTGCGAAAATTCCGCCGTGGATATTCCGCAAGTGTGACACCGGTCTAATTACATTTTACAAGATAATATCGTAAATTAAAAATAGACATGATACATAATATGTGTGGGTGATGAATTAATTCATTCAACATACAGTATTGTTAATTGTGATTGGTCAAGATTAAAATCATCGTAATATTAATACACGTAAGTTTTTTTTTACCATCTTCAGAGTATCTAATTGAGTACCTATTTTGGGTAGCAATGTTTTCTCACATTTCACATTTACTCCAGTTGTGATATTGATTTGTGACATGCTCTTGTTCTTAAATAATTATCATTAGTATATATTATATGGATTATTTAAGCTTTAAATTACAACACTTCCAATCACAATTAGAAATCTCCCTATACCAGTATAATTTATTAATTATAACAATTATTGACTTTTAGTGACGCGCGTATCAGCCCACTATTAGTTGTGCGCGTGGGATAATTTTTTTCCGTCTTAATAATAATGTATTTTAATAACATTTTATAATAATTAAAGGTTTATTATTATAAAACATTTTTCTTTACTCTAAAACTATTGAATTATTGTATTAATGTACCGTTACATAAAACTCAATTTATTTTTAATTTTTGTGATCGTGCAATGATTACTTCAACATATTACATTACTTAGTGAAGTATGGAAAATTCACAAAAGCATTAATTACGTATTATAAATAGACTGCAATTCAAATAATAACTTAACGCCCTCCATCAAATGTACAACTTATCTATGTATTGCTAAGTTGTTTTCTTAACATAATAACACAGTTTTAACTAATCATTATATGATTCGAATGATGCGATTACACATATTTATTTTTATTTTTTTATTTAAATTTAACTATGATACCTATGTAATAATAATAATAATTATTATTGAAAAAAGTAGGAAAAAATTGTATAGCAAGTATCTATCCTTATCTTATTATCTAGTATAAATTGCTTTTTATATTAGGTACTCATAAAGATGAATCGTTTATTATTTTAAAATCTGCAACAAATCTAAATTACGCACTTATTTTAATTATTTATTTTATACTTCGTAATAATAATAATATACAAATTATAACAACAATTAAACTATGCATTTCAGAATTTTTTTCCTCCATGCGTTCACTATCGATATAACATGCAAATACGACTTAATTAATTACTTTTATATTTTGATTAGAATTAGTGACAATCACAAACCTGTTAAACTGTGTAGTATTATTCCTTAATATTTACAAAGTTTTAACAAGTTGACGGTATTTACACTATTGTAGTTAAACTTACTTGTTGGTATCTAAGAAACAGTCTGAAAAATGTACAAACTTTAGTACTATACATACTACAAACAATAATTTTATTAAATTAAGGTTGGTTATAGTTACTGAATTGATCGGTGTAATATAATAGATAGGTAGCGAAATGAAATATGCAAAGAACAATTAGAATACATCGAATATAACTTATCGCCTATACTTTGCTGTGAAGGTATGTGTTACATTTACCCGACTGGTATTAACAATTTAAAAATATATTTTACCAAATACATACCTGTGATACAATACAGTTTTAAAAATTTACATTGGGTTTTAGTCTTTAGACACAAAATGTTTACAATAAGTATGTGATTCTAGGTCCATACATTTGATAGTTGGCCAGGACGAACAAAACATACATACATTGTTTTTGTATCAAGACATGATATAAATCTCATGTGAAACGAGACATGTGTTCAATTATTAGTCTATTCTGAACGTATAACATTATTATTGACAGGATAAAAATTATAAAATAATACCTAATGAATTACCTACCACAAATGGTATAACATTATAATTGGTTTTGTACTGCGCAATTGGTCACCGATTTGAATACCAATCAGAATGGAATTAACTTCTTGGCCGTAATTATACTGGTTAATGATAATGGTCCACGTAATCGTGTATTTTTACGATGACCGCTGTAGTTAATTGTAAAAAAAAATGTCCGGTCTTCGCCAGTTATTTGTTACAGTTTTGTGACTACAAACTGTATATTATCAAGTCGCAACGACCACCACATTTTGCAAATTATTTGTGTCTAATGTTTTTACTAAGATAGTTTCTATACAGTTAGTTAGCACAGATCGAAAATGTAATTTAAACTTAATAATGAAAAAAAAAATGTAGTTACTATACATATAAAGGTATAAGTCAATCAATTCTTTAATAGACTATATACTAAATAAAATATTTCCTTTAAAAACTGTAATTAGTTGTATTGAACGTTTTAAATAAGACATTTTGTACTATATAGTAATTACTAATTATTAATCAAATAGAATTTATACCTTTTCTTAATAAATAATATACCATAATTTAATAATTATTGGTTATACGATATAATTATCACAAAATAGTGAATTATATCACGTCTACGCAGAATGTTTAATTTGGTTAAAGCGTACCTATTGAAGAATAATTTTATTCCGTCCAACGGACACAAAACCTTTTTTTCTGTCTAAGTGTCGAAAAGTTACTGTCCAAATTTGATTAATATATATGTATTCGTAAACGTACAGATACGTTTTGTATAATATATCGAATACTATCTGGTAGATGGGTTACTTACATTTTGTTCCTTGAAACAGATTGGAAAATCTAGATATCGATAGGTTGGATTCGTATAAATAGAAAATCAATATGCTATAAATATATATATAAATTATAATATGATTTCCTTAGACTCGGGTTTAGAGAAAACTTATTAGTGAATATATGTTATTAGTTAGGGTATACACACTTTGTTATACTCAGTAGTCTAGAAATCATGTCTTGAAACCAATATAAATGTTTTTGGACAAATAGTAAAATTATTTTAATAATAATAATAGTTTAGTGTGTAACCTCAACCGCCTAGTAAAGTTCGTTGGTAACTTACTGTTAATTGTTACAAATGTCACATAGTGGTTTTCGAAAATTGGAAAATGGGTAAGTACTCACGTCTAGAGTATACCAATGGCCAGGCCACAACTTAGCTAGTGAGTAAATGAGGGTATTTCAAACGAGTGAATCGTGAAAACGAGGTTTATAGTAATTAAATGTCTTATACAACTTCGGATAAGACCCTACGATGTCAAACAAGGGTAATACAATAAAATGTTTAAGTTCCACAAACATCTTAATTTTTCTTAAAAAAATATTCACTGTTGTCAAAATAATATAATTATTTGTAAATCTTCTTCTCGTATCAGTAATAAAATAAAAGCTTTTTCTTTGAGAATCTTGAACAAAAATCTACATAAATATTATGTCGGGATCTTGAAATTACAATATTTGATTAAACCTATTGGACTCGCGTATAAAAATGTTACATGAAATATAATTAATTGAATTTGACAACAATATACTTATTTATGAGTCCTTATAATTTCAATACAATATTTATTTATTACTTAGCATTAACATTTGTATTCTCGTACTTACTATTTGTGTGCTATGTAATCCGTTATGTTAATTCATTGAACATAAAAATCAAGTCTTATCGATACGTTTCATTTCGAATCCTTTAAGTATTACTTTTTTTTTTTTAACTGAAAACGAACTTACTTAAATATTGTACCTTGAATAATGATTAAAACTAAAACACAATTAATAACGTTTTTTTACTCTTGAAAATGTCGAATCAATTAAATTAAATTAAAAGTATTTTCAAACAAACAAAATCATAATTTTCAAGTATACCTATTTTGTTTGTCAAAAATATGTTAGGAAATATAATATTTTTGTACATATTAATGATTTCAAAAACATAAAGTGTTGTACTCAGCATAAGATGTATAATGTATATGTATGTTATATACGTATGAATAATGTTGTTAATATCATAATTTTAGTTAAACTGGTAATTTTGGTGTATTTGGTAGATGATACATCAAAGTTGAGTAAATATAAGAAAATAATCTATTTTTCAGTATTAATTCTTATATATTGTAGTAGTGTTGACTAGACATTATGTATGTAAAAATTCGATCAATGAAGTAAATAAGATGAGATAGCAGAATGTAAAAAAACATAAGAAAACCGTGGTTAGCTGACCCGAAAGGGAGCAGCGGCTGCGGCTCAATGTGTGACCGTAGACGTACGGTTTTTACGAATTTAATAAGGGTTATTTTTATTTATTTCGTGATCTTGTACATTAAATATATATACATATATATATTTTATCAAAAATTGTTTGTGGTATACTACTTCAGTAAAATCAAGCGTATTAAAAAAAAAAAATAAAAACATTACAAACAATAATAAATAATATCTACGAGAAAAAAACAACAAACACATATATTATGTACAAAATAAACTTTTATAACAATACGGAAAAATAATTTAAAATTTTTTAAAAATGTTGAAGGACCCATTGAACGTTTTATTTTATTTAATCATATGTATCAATATATTTTCAAAATAAAATGTAAGCTTCAAACTGAAAATATATGATCGAAATCGTACGCATTTGACTTAACAATATAATGTTTCTAGATGTATATTGAATTTATTGTGAACTTTATTTTTCGTATTACTATAATGTGTTGTAATTTATTGTTCAACGTTAAGTTTTAATAGTAAATTGAACAATATTAGTTATAGGAATAACAATTTGTTAAATAATTGCTACATATTATATACAATTTTGTTCAATAATAGTTTAAAATAAAAGGTTTTTTTTTACCAATCTTATATAGTATGTTATTTAGTATAAACCTACAAAAGTGTAACAGTTAACATTTTTTTTTTTGAAAAATTCTTTAAAAAATAAATTTGTTATTAATATTTATAATACAATTCAATTTAATATGTCTTGTGATAAAGTGTAACAATTTATTTTTCATATAGAACATTTTTCATTTTTATGAGCAAAACAAAATGCTTTCATCTTGTTTTCTTTATAGATACAATTGGTGACGTTAAATATATTATCTGCAATGTGACTAAGTTTTCTGTCAAATAAAAGATGTTCGAGAAAATATGAAATAACATATTTCAAAAAACAATAATGAAAACTATCTACCTATCTAGGATTCAAAAAAGTTACAAAACTAAAGTTTGATTATACAATAATATGTAAATATTATAATGGTTAATTTTTAATACATTAGGTTAAAAAATGTTTAATATTATAGTTAGACAATTTTTTTTTTAACTTAATATATATTTCAAATACATATAAAGATTTAAATATTATTTAATTCAACCACTGCAAATTTCTGAGTGAACTCTGGAAAAGCCTTTATTCTAATACTGAAGAATTAAAATGCATCAGAAATTATGCTTTCTGAAAAATAATTAAAGTTTTTAAATGGTAATTATTAATTGATATTAAATTATTTTTAAAATCAAATAATTTTCTTTCATTTGAGTTCATCTTAATTGAAAAAATAACTTTAGAACGTATGAATGGTACGATGTTCAATGTTCATGACCATACAAAAGTGGTTTACCATCTTTTGAAATCTATTATATTGTATACAGAAGAATATTTTTTTTTTCATTTAAGCAAATCTTAATATTGAAAATAATTATAAACAAAGTTTTTGAAACTGTAATTTATACAGTTATTATTTTTTTTGTTTTAATATTTAAGAACGTCAATAAGTCAGAAGTTTTTATCAAGCTAAGTATTAAAAAAAACCGAATGAAGCTGTAAAATATTATCTTCAATCCACAGCATTTTGAATGTATTTGTTATATGGATTAAAAGTTATATTGTACCTTGCAGTATTTTATTCAACAATACGAATGATCAAATCAATAGAAAATGGTCATAGGTCAAAAGCCGTTTTGAAATATCACAATGTATATACCTATTTTAAATTGGAGAAAAGAATACATTAACAATGTAATTTTAAAAGTATATAAAAAGAAATAATCTCGTATTTACAGATTTATAGATATTGTTATGAAAGGTTTTAAATGGTTATACTTTGTGGTCGTTCGCCTACCTTTTTGTCGTATTTTTACAATACAAGCATTATTATGAATAAAAAAAAAAAATTGGCGAAATATATCCATTCTATTTATATTTTTAACTTCGATATTATAACTTTAAATAAAAACAACAGCGTATTATTTAATACTACAAATACGAACGCTACAGTATATACATAGAGTCTGACAAACATGTATTTAAACAGCACCTCAGCACTTTACAATACCTTCACTCAAATAGAATTAATGAATCTGACATTGATATTTTAAAATTGTTAACAAAAATGTTTTATTTACATAGTTTTTTCGAATAATTTAATTGTATAAAAGATATTTTCAATGTATACTTTAACAATTGTTTTATACTTGATTTAATTAGTATCTTTGTAGTTCATTGTAATCAAAAGATTAAAAAAAAAGTTTTAATGTATATATAGATAAAGGTATTGTTAATTATAGTCATCTATTATATAAAGCTATTAATAAATCTTATGATACGGATCATATCATTATCTTTATAAAATTATTTTAATAAAGCTGCAATATCACGTATAGATTTAACGACAGTGTTAAATTATTTATACAATGTACATATACATTGCGAAATTAATAACTATATAAACTCTACATTAATATATACAATTAAGTTATAAAAAAAAATTGCCTAATATTAATTTTTTGGACGGGAAAACGTTGTATGGGGAAAACAACTAGACATGGAAACAGCAACGATAAAATGCTGAAAATGTCTTAAAGTGATCTGTCCATGAACCGGGCGAACGAGGGGATAAACAGTTCATATCGGTGGAGAACGATTCCGCAAAATTTGCGGAATCGTGTTGATTTTAATAGCCACTGATATACATACACGACTCCGCAAATTGTATATGTATATATACGACTCCGCATAATTTTAAATGCAATGTTGCCATTCCGAAAACAAAATATATATTATTGTAAGGGCCGAGCCACATTTGAGTGATTTTGGCGCGCGGTACCGCATACGACGCGCGACGGTGGCACCCGGTAACGCGGGTTTAAATGACGCGTGGTACTCGGGCGATACACGGGCGTTTTCACAGCGCGTCAAAATCACTCTAGTGTAGGGTTGCCATACGTCCCGGTTTTGCCGGGACACTACCGGTTTTTAACCAAGTGTCCCGGTGTCCCGACAAAGTGTTTCGGGACAGCGATTTGTCCCGGTTTCAA
>VUJU01000609.1:72062-92430 GCA_009835225.1 Aphis craccivora | reverse complement strand
ATAATATTTTAAATAAATATAGGTGTGTAAGGAGTACAATTCTACCTGTATTACTTTAATTTTAGTACATATTGATAATATTACATTAATAAATTTTACCTGAACCCTTATTATACATATTATATATATTTAATTCAATTGTTACTAGACTTAAAAATATATTTGTTAAAACAAATAATAATAATTACATTTATGTATCGGTTTATAATAATTGTAGATGGTGAAATTGAAAATTTGTGTAAAATGTGTTCGTTAAATAAATCATTAGATAAATCTAGTTCAATATAAATTATTGATACATATTTTGTAAATCTGTTCTGGCTCATGAAAGTTCGAAGACAATTTGTATTGTTTATCATTGCAGATAATGACCTTTCACATTTCACAAAGCTGATTGAAATCATGAATAATAATGAAAACAGTTTATATACATTATGATAAATCTAGAAAGTATAATTATTTAAGTGCGACACAGCTTTTCACTGTCTATGCATTTTCAACTCAATCATTTTTTTCAATTATTCATAATTCGCAACCGTTAGAAAAATATTAAAAATAAAACGTTTTGAATATATTAAATAATCCGATGAAAAAAACCACGTTTCCCATAAATTATAGGCAGGTAACAAATTTTAGATTTTATGCTTTAACTAAAAAATATACATTTTCTATAGGGGCTATGCCAGTCTAAGATCTTCCACCAAATCACATCTACGAATATAATAATATTATACTGGTTGTCGCATCGTTGAGATCGGTATTTACCTATAATAACGACCATCACCTCGTTTATCACAATAACCATCTGTTGACCCACTTGACCCGATGAACTGCATAATATTGCGTATTACCGAATGCAAAACAGAGCCTCGCAGATTAATATAATACGAACGTGTCGGGTGTTGGATTATCGCTCGGCTGAATTTCCAAAACTATCTACGATGTGTGATATTTATACAGTGTGTTCACCAATTTAGGGAACACTGAATTTCTCGGCAGGTTTTTTTTGGAATAAATCAATATTTTTTTTACAAACTGTTGGTATATGAATACACATTTTTTTAAACATTTCAAATTCTTATAAAATTTAATATTAAAATTAAATATAAATTTACTGAGCGCGCGTGGACTAGAATATCAAAAAAAAAAAAAATTGAAATATATCAAAAAATTTGTATTGATATACCACCAGTTTGTAAAAAAAAAAAAAATCGATTTATTCAAAAAAAAAATCCGGCCGAGAAATTCAGTGTTCCCTAAATTTGGGAACACTCTGTATATAGATAAATCCGACACGCGCATACGACAATAATGCACACATCATATATTATTACGATATAAATGTAAAACGATGTGGTATTATTGTAATAGGTATAATCGTAACTTGGCTACAAAGTGCACGTAAAATCGACGAAACGAAGGAATGCGCTTTTATTATTATGTATTGTATACTGTCTTTATTAACGGACGTTGCCTGAGGATAAATTAAATGAAAATCTACCTGCGGCAGATAGAAATAAGTGACTTTTTTCCTTACTTGTATCCAATTACAATCAGAAATAATCGAATATGCGGTTATGATTTCGACATTATTAATATAATGGGTAAGCCACCCTAAAATAATTGGTTTAATCGATTATCTAAACCTCCCCCCAATCATCAGAATCTGTCAAATATATTTTCGTTCGATAAGCCCTAGCCATACGCTCTGTCGTATTTTATATTATAATATTATAAAATAGCTGTTACCTGTGGCTTCCATTCTAATACTCTTATGACCCGACTGGGATTCCAAATAATATTTATACAAAATTTGGTCCCTATCGGTCAAAAACTGTGGATTTGCATGTGCGTAATTTATATATAATCCGACTATCTATTATAACCTATCTATTTATCATTTTAAATTTCTTTCAGTTATATAAAATATTATCTATCGTTTTTTGTTAAAATCGATTGATTATAATATAATATATATTTTAATAGTTCGGGAACGTAAGTCTCAACTATAAAACTTCTTAAGTCTTATTTCTCTATTATAATATAATTGTTCACAATTATATATTTATATAAAATTGTATCTATTAAACTAAATGGCAAAATATAATACAATACAGAAAATACAGATAATTGAAAATTATATCCAATAAAAATATATGTATATAATATATATAGATATTATTATCTGTAACCAATTTCAATCATATATTTTATAAGTAAAAGAAAAAGCACCATTCGATTTTGGTTAGTCAAAATAAAATATGTGTTTGAATCACACTATAAAGTCATCTATAGGGGTAGAAATCCAAACTACAAATCCAAATTGGGTCTATTGTAATCTATTGATATACATTTTATTGAAAATGACAAAGGCGTTTCTGAGTGTATAGCAAAAAAAGAGAGGAGCGTTAGTTTTGTATGCATTTAGATAATATAATGACCACTATGGTGCTAAATTCCGAGTTTATAATATTTACTCGGCATCAGCTGCAACATAGATTATTATAAATTATAATACCTATATCGTCATAAAACCAATTAATTATTGTTACGCGGCCTAACGCCGTATAATAGGCGTATAATATTATTATGTTAACTTTTAAATATTGATGAACACGTAATGCATTTTTGACACGACAATGACTTTGAGCATATTATAATATCTACGGCAGGTATGGGTTCAATTTAAAATATGATACTGTCTGTCGTAGTCTACGCAGTGGCATAAATATAATTCGTCATTTTTTAGTTTGCTTAAATAATATTATACTTTAATGCCACAAAAAAAAATATTTAGCTTTAAATAGTTTTGGAGAACTAAATAACCATCAAAGTGATTAACCGTCATCATATTAATATATTGTACTGTTTATTGTAAAACGGTTATTATGTCGTTTAGAAAAATATAAAAATTTGAGATCCGCTAAACGTAAATTATATGTAGGTAGGTAGTAAATGTTTATTTTGAAAAAAAAAAAAAATATTATTTTACTTCAATGTCGGTATTTTAATGATCGACTTGAAAATAAAAAACTCGTGAATCAAATTATAATTCTTTTAAAAATGCATGATATAGAAACGATAACTTATTTTATTTCTCAAGGTGTTCACATAGATAAAAAAAAATAATAATAATAAACAGAGTGGAAAAAAATGTACGATCGACGTGTGTCATGGTTTTTCAATTATGTCATAAAATATGATAATATCTCAGTATTGCGAGGCTTCTTCGTAGTACTACGATAGTCGAAATCAATATAATGTTATCGACGTAAAACATAATAAAACATAAAAATCCACGTAAAAGGCACACGCGCTCGCTAGACGATGTAATTCGCTTGTGTGGTTATATCCCGGCAAAGGTATTATATCACCGAGGTGGCTGCGTTTTCCATTGAGGATTTGCTAGTTTAGAGATTGAAACATACTATTATTATTATCTATCTCACAAGTATGCGTGAAATGAAAACCACGAAAAAAACGTCAACTCATGATGTTGGTACACGGCGGCACGTGGCAGGGCGGAAGGTAACACGTGTCACTCGGCGTTTTTATACGCATGTTTTGTCTCTTTAAATGTTCTTTTGCTTTGTATTTTCATGTATAATACGCATATTATTATATTACAACGTGCAGGTAATTCATCAAGCATGCTTACCTAGAATTTTTCTTTCATCATTTAATTTATTAATATTTTCAAAATTTTTAATTGCTTTTATACCTTTTTGAAACGTTTTGGGGAGTACACACTTTTTTAAAAAAATAGAAATCACTTATTTATTTAATTTAATTTATTTATTTGAATAAACACCATATATCTAAATCAAAAGTTGACAAACAGTTTGTTAGATATTAAAGTGGAAATACTAATGATAATAATTTTATTTTTTTAAAAATGGTTTTATTTTACTATTAATATTCAGACAATTTTTCTTTAACCCCTATGATCTATATCCTTCAAACATATTGTCATAGATTTTTTACTATCTTATTTTACAAAGCAAAATAATTCTTCAAAACATAAAAATTTTCAAAAAAATACTACATAATATTGTATTTAATGATTTACAGTAGATAAAGGTGATTTTTATTTAAAAAAAAAGTATGTATTATAGGTACATGGACGGCGGTCCGCTTGACCTGTCAGCCGGCTTCTGTGATTTTTTTTTTTTTTTTTGAGAAAAAAATCCACTCATACGCGATTTTCTGAAGTACGTATTATAAAAATATATTTATGCAGTAAATAATATCTGACGTTATATAGTATATACTGTTTTTCGTTTGAATGATTCTTATTTATATTTTTTGATTCTTAACCACCTCTATAGTCAAAATATATCAGTTAGTTGAAGGATATTATTACGTATGAATAATGGACAGGAAATAATTTAATGTCTAGACGACGAGAGGAACGCATGCGAAACAAAGCTTTCGTCTAAATGTTTTTAAAAAAAAAAATGATATAATTTTTCTAAAATTTCAATAACTTGTATGACTTAAGTATGGAAAAGTATATTAATTTTAAAAACAAAATAAAATACTATAGCATTATCACATACGTAAAAAAAATCACAAAAACCGACGACCGCATTATCAAGTCCATGGCTTATCGACGGTATCTATGTCGAAACGTTTTAATTAATAAAAAAAAAACTATATGATATTGGAGATGATTTTTTAACAGTAAACACACGTTATCTGGATGTTTTTTAAAGAATTTTTATTACTTGATTTAAAAACAATAATATCAATATAATAAGACAATATTTCAGTAAAAAAAAAAGAAAAATTTTATATGACTGTATAATAATATTTTTTATTTTTCATTATTGATATTTCATAATCCTGTGCAGAATATTTTTCTAAAAATTTTGATACTTAAAATAAATATAATCGGAGTTATATCGTAAATCGGGCACATGTTTTTGTGCTCTAAAAATCCAACATAGTACGTATTTTATAATGTGCTATTAACTAGACAAGTGTATTTAGACTTTTATTATAAATTTCTTGTCATTTTTATGACGATAAAACATATTATCGTCAGTGGTTTTAAAGGTTTTAAACGGAATGCTGCAAATTATTAAACGGGGAACTATAACGATTCTAAATAAACTGTGCCTCCTTAACGCGTGTTATAAAGTTATTTTCCTCGAGTAAACCCCTTAAAACGTTGTGAAAAATAAGAAATAATCTCGATAACTGTCGAAAAGTACACGACGATATGAGAAACGTCTTCTCTTTCCTGCAATAATTCGAAAACGCATCGTAAGACGATCGCAACGCGACGTATAAGCCACGTAGGTAATGTGTAGTAATCAGTCATTCTCAGACGAATAATCTGCTCGGGATAATGTTAAAAAAAAAAAAAAAAACAAAAAAAACGTAAAAACTCATCGAGAGGACGATGTTTACTGGTACAAAAAGAATCGAATCGTATAATAACACACCGTTGTTGTTGTTGTTGTTGTTGCGTGCGACGCAGTCGTGTCGGTTTTCGCAAGCAATAGGACAAACGTCGCAAATTCAAATATCCGTTCAGGTCGAACCGCGCGAGGACGGTGGTCGGCGTATCCTCCGCTGCAGCTCATCGTGTCAGTACTGACCACCGACGTACCGTGGCCGGTCATGACGAACTGGTGGTGACCGGTCACCGCGGCACAGGCAACAACACGGAGGCGTCGACGGAAACGGCGGACGCGGCCGAGCCGCCGGCGGACGGCGGCGTTGGTGCCGCGGCCGCCATGGCCACCGTCGTGTGCGCGTACAAGCTGGACGTGGAACAGATCCGCCGCGAAATACTGTCCGGCGGCCGCGGTCGCCGGGCCCGCAGCGAACAGGGGCCGCACCCGCGGGACGTCCAACAGCAACAGCACCTGTGGGCGGGCGGCGGCCGGGCGTGGACCGGCCGCAGCCCATGGGCCGTCAAGCGCACGTCCGCGCCGGCAATGACCACGCAGGCCAGCGGTTCCATGCGCGTCGCCCTGGTGCTCAGGACGCGCCGGTCGTGGCCGGTAGCTCCGCTGAAAACCCGAAGGTTAGTAACAGAATAATATAATAGGTCTGCTGCCGCCGCACTATTGTCGGCGGTGTGACGGTAATAATATTACTAACTGTAAACATAATTATTATGACTCGACTAGGAGCTATATCGCTATAACTCGTGGGCTGCTATAATACTATAAACGGTAAAAATATAATATCGTTAACGACCGGGTTTGTGGTCGATACCTAACCTGGTATAAGGTGCTGGGTATATTTTTGGACGTGGTTAAAACTACTCTCCAAACATTTCCGACAAAATTCTAACAACAAACTCCGAGAAACTTTTGTCGAAATCAGTCAAGTAGTTGTTTAGTCTATATACAAGCTACATACATAACGATGTATGGCCTTTTGTTGTGTGTGCAGTTTAATGACAAAAGATAAATTAAATATTTTTTTCTGTTATTTAAGAAAAAAAAAGTAATAATATTTATCATTTAATATAAAATAAATATTAATCGACTACGAGCTGCATACAATATAATGAGGGAACTAATTTATAAACTGAGAATATGTATAGCACATCTAAGCTCTATCCTCAAATTTCGCCAAGTGCACTATAGACCCACGATTTATTTATTCTATCTTTTTTTTTTAAATTCGCTCTTCAGAACTTCTTCCACTTCGAGACTTGAGATGATCATTTTACACTTCACTTCCCCCAACTAAGGCTCTTTACGCAGATTCATCACTTCTGCGTTCTCACATACTGTTTTTTTGTTTTGTTTTACTCACGATCAAACATTCATTCTTCCTCTTTTTTGATTCTATCCCCTCCCCACCTTCGTTTTCTCAGCACAGAGTAAGCTATTTGTGATTTTGAACATTTTACATTATCGATAGCTGCACTTTCGTACAACCGTTCTCATGAAACGACTGTATTATTTAAGTTATCCATTTCTATTTAACCTATCCAAAATTTCCGTTCACTTCCCGCCATCGTCAATATTTGTATTTCCTTCATTATTTCAGTCTCAATCTTTTTTCATCGTATCAACACATTTTTAATTTTAAAATTCATAATTTTGCTATTAACTGTTATGCCAAGAAAAATTTTCGTCTAAAAATATGCTGAAACTATTTTTTAATTACATTAACTTTACGTTGTTCATTCCACAATATTAAAATATAGACGCATTATATTCAGCAGATGTTATAGACATACCTACACATTAAATACATTAAGTACCTACTCGACGTTATCATGATTGGTTTGGTGTCACTGAAAATTGAAATAAGTACAAAAAACATATTTCATATCATGGAGGAACCCTGAATCTTGGAATAACATGAAAATGTTACTATTTTTATTTTATTTTATTGATTTTTTTATTGTTATGTATTTTATTTTTCTATTATAATATCGTATTCAATAAAATAATAATATTATGCACCCGTAGTGGGATTGTTTTTCAAAATAACGTTCTTTCGAACTTCCGTAATTCCGTCACTTCCACAAACATTCTAGATAGGTATATTATTTACAACTATCCATCCAATCTGTAACACGAATCTTTCTGCAACAAAAGCAACAAATATAATATTATATTATATAATACGCATTGCCATGCACACCTTGTATTACGTTATAGCTAAATATTGATGTAATTGCGTCCAATTGGTGTTTTCTTTTTATAAGAGATGAGATGGAATGATGGGCAAGCTGAAAAAAAAAATGTTACCGTTAAATTAACTATTATTGTGAAACAGAAATTGAAAAACTTTTTTACAGAATGTAACATTGTAACTATATTATTTATACTGGCACATTATCGACGTACATCGTAATTGTTTTTTGATAGTTCCTTTGCTTATTTATTCATAGTCTGAAAACAGAAAAAAAAAACATTCAAAAAGTCAGAGACACAATATTATGTCATTAGATTGGACCTAATAAAATATGTATTTGACAAAAAAAAAAAAAAAAAATCGTATTAAATCGAAAAAAATTCAACAAAATATAGTTTATTATAATTGTACCAATAGTTATTTTTGTTTTACGAATTATGTATAATTAGTTAAACATATTGAAAATTTGCAATTTCAATTATAATAATGTAAATATTATATTATATTTTATAACTAGTATATAATGTTAATTAAGAAATACGAATAATATAACATTTACACTTAGTTATCATAGATTTATTATTTATAAAGTAAAATACAGACACTTATTATAACGTACATAAATTGATTTTCCACATATGACCATCACCAAAGGCTCACGCAGGGAGAGTGACGTTGTGTCCCAGTGCCCGATGGTCGATGGGTGTCTTTAGAGTCGGTGGTGTAATAAAATTATATAATGGTCAAAGGACATAACAATGTCTGACCACATATGTTTACTATCGTGTGAACATTTGTGCGATTATGTATATGTAAAGGATTATGATGATGCCACTAATAGAGTTATATGTGGCTATCATTACAGTAAGGTTAGATGCATTTTATTTTTATTTTTCGAATTAAGTTTAAAGATTGTTTAAAGTTTCGTTTTTGTGAAGACATAAATATATTTATACCATAGGTACCTTCTATATTTGATTACTGCATCCAGTTCTGATCAATTTAATCAGTGCAGACAGCATAGTTAATTGAAGACATTGAATAATTATTATTTTTGTAAAATCTATGAAGTAGGTATATAATGTGAATGTTATTAACTGTTAACAAAAATTGGAATACGTTTATAGACTTAATGTTTCCATTTATCGACAAACTTACAGTAACCTTTTTTTTAGTATTTTTTCTTAGAGTTTCCGAATAAAAAATATTACAGTTTGGAGTTTCGTGATCTTGAAACGTTTAAGAAACAGTGGTCTAAATTATAGGCCAACCCAACAACAAACACCATGCGCTCAGTAACGGTTACTCGTGTGAACGAGTGGTTTCATGTGGCAGGTTGGTATAGAACAGTGTTTCCGTTTTCCGACAGTGACTTAACCGTTTTCCGCCAAAGTTTATACTCCAACTTCCGCCAAAAAAATATTGATCGATAACCCCTGAACCTAAATCAAATTTTTGACGATTACAACACACGTGCTTCGTCTTATATCACAGATATTGATCATAAATACATAAACTATTATCTAATTTATTATGTTATTCTAACTATTGTAATTCCCAAAATACACGCTATTATACATAAAGCTGGATTCATGTTTGATACATTATGATCATACATCCATACACGTATGGATATAACAGATATTATATAGTTGTGTGAAAGTTAATATAATCGGAGTTAAAAATCATTGTTTAAAAGTATTGTGAATAAATAGACATCAATGGTTTTGCGTTTAAATTATGATTTAAATTAAATGAAAATATATATATATATATATAAAGTACAAAAATTCAAATATATTTTAATAAATTCACCCACGCTAATAGCAGTAATATTTGTCAATTTTGTCGAATAATTTACTATTTTTATTACCCGAAACTGATATTATAATATGTCTTATACTATATTATATCGTTACATTATTGTATTATGATATATTATACTAAAACTGCTGAACTTTGGTGATACAATTATTTAAAGATAATATTTATTTTATAAAAAAAAAAAAAAAAAAATTACAACACATTTCACGTATGTTTAAGTCTGTCACATTCGTAATATAAACACTATAATATAATATGATATCCCAGCTTAAATCTTATATTATTATTATTTTTTTTTTTTTGTATTAAGAAAATATAACTTCCATATATGTCTATATGACTTCAGCATATTACATTTTACATAAAAATTAAATCAACACCAGGACATTAATATAATAAATTATGATATAAATATGCTTATATTTTAATAAATCTTAATTCATTAAATGAAAATAATAAAAAATAACTATTTTAAAAAACGGTCAACGTCAAAGTCAACTCAATAGGTATATGTATTTATAATTTAATTTAATATTTTAAGAAAATATTTTAATTATTTTATATTTCCGGAAATGATTAGAAAAAAATATATATATAAATATTAGTGACATAAATGTATTTCATTGAACAGAAATTGTTAGTTTTTATTATTCTGAGCTATATATATTTAGCATTTTAAATATTTTACGAGGTAAGTATCATTATTCATTAGTTTATTGTGATAACATTAAGTGTATAACAAATATTTTTGTATAATTTTTTATAATTCATTCGCTAATTTTTATATGATGTATATTAATTTATTTTATAGTAATAACAATTTTAAATTTATTTTTAGTTTTCTGTCATACTTGTATTGTTACAATTTGTTTAAAAATAACTTTGTAAAATTAACTTTGTATTATTTACTTTATTTTATACTACTATAAAACTAAGTATTATATTATAAATAACAACAACAAAATATATTTTTAATTGAACACAAGGTTATAAATTTATTATTTAATACAATTTTGAAAAATGGAATTAATTTGAAAGTTTAAACAAAATAAATACTTTGTAAATTTGAAAGTTATATTGAATAAAAATGGATTCACAATATTTTATATTATTATATATTGTTTGCGTTTAAGTAAAGAATTTAAAAAAAATAAAAATAAAAAACAACTTGTTAATAAATACGAGTTGAATATTAGATAATTATATTATTATGTCATAGTGTAATAACTTTATAAGTATATATAGTTTTCTCAAAGTAAAGATTTAAAAACTTAGTCTTTGAGCGATACAGAGTAGAAGTTACGAACGAGAACTTTATCTTATTTTTGATTGAATAATTATATATAGAACATCTTAGTAGAGATTTTAATGTCGAACATTTATGAAGGCATAGGAATGCTATAGAAATGTATAATGTATATCTTCATTTGCGTACATCTTAATTACTATAAATGACTTAATATTTTGAGTTTTCAGAAATGATCAACATTATTATTTGATTTCAATATGATGTACTTGTAAAAGAAACTCATTAAAATTATTGAAGTAGCTTTTGAAGTGTGAGTGCAATACTAGTACCTACTTATAAACTACTTTTGGTAAACCCGTTAATTTACGTGATTTCAAATAAATGTAGCAATAATTTTATTCTTTACGCAATTTAATAAAAATAATAATATATTCATGCATTGACTATATTATTATCGTTAATTTAATAATGTTATACCTATAATGTATTAATTTTTTTAATTTATTAATAATATTTTTTTTTTTTGTATTCATACGCCCGTATATAGTATAAACGTATATATATATATATATAATTAAAATGATATAACTAATCGGATTAAGTTATGTAATTAATAACACATAAGTCCTTAAGAAGCTTAAACTTAATATAATAGTATAGGTATAACTTGAATTAAACAACATACATTTTTAAATTTAAATGGCGGTCGTCGTAACCATAATAATAAAAATAATTATAACTCTTATTGAGATATTAAAGTCGGTTCATATCTATTAAAATAATAATAAACAAATATTATCTATATATATATATATGTTGTTTTATTAATATATTTTACTATTATTATACTCAAATATTAGATAGTTTTTTACAATAGATAGATTACGTAAAATACTTTTTAAAAAAAGTTCAAAATCGCTCGGTGATTCATTTAAAGTTTAATGTCTGTGATGTATTATGAGAAAAGTCACATTTTGTGAAGTTTAACAGGATCAAATAATGTTGAAAAAACTTCAAACAGAATACGACAAACCGTCATATTATACTGTAACTAAAAAATACAATTTACTAACATAAAATAAACAATTTACACTTTATGTGCTTATTCAAACTAAGTTTAAGCAACATTATTTTATAGTATGTTAAATTTAATTTTGTTTACAACTATGTCTAACTTAATTTCTTTCGTTTATTTTTTTTTTTATGCAAAATATAAAAATATATCTTATTTTTTTAGAATTTAGCATAATAAAATTATACAATAACTTTGGAATAATCTAAACATATTGTGTAGATATGATGAAATACAAAGTATATTGCATATAATAATAGCAGTTTCTAAAACACAGAATATTATTATGCGAAAACACAATTATAATTTATATGGAATGTGTGCAGCCTATCTTCAACTAAACAATATTTATTAGTGTCTAATTAATTTTTTTAAATTTAAAAAATAATAACCATTTATTTTTATTTCGATCATTGTAAGAAAGAATAATCTTGAGTTTAATATATTTTAAATATTTACAATGATTGCCACTTAAAGCGTAAAAAGTTCTTTTCAAAGGGCCTTCATGGTCTTATTATGTTGTGGTTGTGCGAAGCCGGACCGACAAGATCTCGATTAGACTGTGGCTACAGAACGGAAGTCCGTGACACCGTGCACCGCGGTAGACGCCGTGACCGGTTCGCGGTTGCAAGAGACTCGTTTGCTATATCCGTCCCAACCATCGCTCTTTATTGCAAGTGCACTTACATCTCGTCCGAGTTTACGTCATCGGCCGCCACCACCGCTACCGTCCGAGTGCACGACATCGCACTGGTTGCGGAATACATAGTTTTTCTTTCCTTTTTTTTCTTAACCATTTATCCTGTCACAGCAGTTTTTAAGTGTTTTGGTTAATTATTATACGTCTATTATGTTTTTTGTTATAGAAGATTACTTTTATTATATTCTATTACAATAAAAATAACAATTCTTGTGTGCACATGTTCTATTATTTGAGTTGAAATGGTTAATAAACAACAAGAAATTTGGAGACTGTACAATAAGTTTCTAGTGTAGTGTCTATCACGACTGCTCGATGTAACGGATGTGTTAAACATGAATTCAAGATGGTGTTTAAAATATTAAACTAGAGAAGAATTTTTCGGAGTTAATGATAATATTAGTATCGAATTACAATAATAACTAATACCTACAGAAAATTGTGGAATTACTGGGAACCATTAAAAGATTATTTTTTTTAACTATTTAATATGATTGATGAAATTTAATTTACTCTGATGATTGCATATAAACATAATAATAAAATACTATCTTACTAATTCAATATTTGCTTTCATTCTAATTCTAATATGAAGTACATTAACATTTGATAATAGTTTTTTTTTCAATAAGTATTTAACTTTTTTAATAAAAAAATTGATAAAAATAGGAGTTTTAGATATATAATATAATATAATATAATATAATGACAATAATGATTACTTACAGCATAATAAGTTGTTAATTATTCACAATACAACTATTAAATGTATCTTAATTTCTTGAATTCCATAGTTTTTAAATTTCTTTAAGATTTTTTAGTAGCTATAACATTAAAATTGCTTTTATCCCATTTTATATTAATACAGAGAGAAAACTGACAATAAAATTGGTTTTATACACCTCAGTGATCGATAAGTAATTAAATCGGCTGTTGCACATTCTATTTGTGTACATAAAACAAAAGTTCCAATCTCAATAAAGTAGCTTCAGTAAAGTTCGTTTTTAATATTTTATTCGAATATAAAAATAATAATTAAACATCACACTATCATATAATTTACAATATGTATATTATAAATATTATATGATATCAAAGTATCGTTTTATCTCGTCCAATTTTATTTTGTAATTATTACTACATCATCAAAATATACATTTATAAATATATACATTGCTATTTTTATGGTGTATAAATAACTTTTATGTGGAAATAAGGTATAATTTTAATCAAAAACATGCAGCTTAATAATATTGTATGCTTATTCTAGTATAAAACGTTTTCAATAACGATTATTTCAAAAAATAAATAACTATTTTAATACTTTCTAAAAAATATATGAACGAACGCGTATTAACTAGTACCACATTTGTTATATAGGTACTATAAATAGAATAATACATTCTATGAAATCGAAAAGTACAAAAAAATAAGTACTTGACTCTTTTGGCCTCCGTTTAAATTCTTTTACATCATTAAAATGATATATGACAGTTAGGTCTACAGTCACGAATAAACTTATGTATACAATTATTAATAACCATCACCTTACCAATTTATATTTAAAGTTCTCTTCATGATTTAAAATGTAAATGTTTTAGAGTTTGTCAAGTTTTATTATATACTTATCAATTTATCACATCAATAGTTTATATTATACATATTTGTATCAATTCGACACAAATATTTATTCTGAATTAGCGTTATGACATCATGCTTTTTAAAATGTAGGTAGGTATATATTATACCATAGTTAAACTTGGATAAATTAAAAATATTATTTTTCAATTATCTATTATAATAATATACAAATACAATATATGTGATGTTAAAAAATGTAATTCAATCGTTCATTAATTTCAGTCTACATTTTTTGTATGTTTTCACCACAATTTGAAGTTTGACAATTTACAAGATTGTATTTTTTAAGAGAAAAAACTTGTTACATATTGTGAAACCCACAATTTTTACGAGAAAATTTTTTTTCAAGCCTATATAGAATGTTAGTTTTATAATTTTTTATAAATAAATATATATATGATATTATATGAGTAAGGAATAAAGTAGTACATAATTGAAACATTTTTGGAATATTTTAAGAAAACATAGGTATATTGGTACCAATTTAAAAATGTATTGTATACAATTAAAATCATTTAACTAAATTTACTTATTATAAGTAGTAAAGAATAAAAATATAGAAAAGTAGCGTTTTTTCTAAGTATCTTATGTCTTTTTAAGTGTCTTAAGTGTCAAAAACATTACTACAATTATAATGTTTGTGTTAGATTTGAATTCAATGATACATCATTGTTAACGAAAAAAAAGATTCTGGACAGAAATAAAAACTAATTAAAAAAAAATAAAAATAAATCAAAAATGTCAGTACATATTATAATAAAATTAATGAGGATATAATATACATAAAAGTTACGTAACCTAATTTTATGTTTTCACGAATAATGTTTTTAACTTTAAAAAAATAAGTAAAATCGTTTTTTATCGTTTAATGAAGTAATTTCGTCCAAATTCTAGCTTAAAACATCTAAAAAATTGTTTTTACATATACTTTAGATTTTATTGTACAATTTGAAATACTTATACTTAAGAAATATTTTAATAAATTATATTATTTTTTTGAGAATTTGATAATTTTTTTGAGAATTCTTACTTATGAGGATTTTTGTATTACATTTTCAAGTAATTCAACCCGGCAAATGATTTTTAATTAACATTAATTGGAAAAAAAAAAATTTAAAATTCTTATGCCTTTAAAATGTTCAAAAATATTCAAAGTATTACAAAATTTGTATTGTAAATAGAAAATTACATTTTAAATAATTGGTAAAAATTTCAAGTACTTTTAGTTGTTCTAATTAATTGTTGAATAAACGTAAAAATTCCTGTTTTTCCTGGCTTTTTTTTTTCCAACTATATAAAAAAAGTAGGTACCTACTAGGAATTAAAGCATTTTAAAGACTAGTTGTTGTGTACCGATACAAAAAATAAAATATAAAACTTCATTGCAAAATCCATACATTCATTGTTCGGTTTAAAATCTAAAACAATATATATTTTATTCAGTATAATGTATTAATATTTTAATAAGTATTTTCATTTGGATTAAATTCGACTTATATTTATCAGAAAAAAATATGCTGTATTTATCTATATTTTGTATTTAAAAAAAAAAAAAAAGGATTTCTTGTGTGTTCTAACTAAAAGTAATTTCAAATGTACCTAATAAAGTTGAAAAGTTACTGAATATTCTAAATGTTTAACTTTTAACTTTTTACCTTCATTAGGCAGCTTTTTTTCATTTTGAGAAATATTTAAAAATTAATCAACGTTCTTATAAGTTAAACATCATAAAATAAAATAAATCGAACATTTTAGTTTGTATATTATTTTTTATTATAATTTTGTGTTTTGTTCAATGTGGTTTAAAACTTTGTTCTAATAAATAAATATTCAGTAGTTTGTGGATAAAGTGCAATAGTATAGGCGATTAAAATAATTATATTTTGCCTTAAATGAGCATATTTACATAAGTATAATTATATTATATAATATCAGTGTAATAACTAATATTAAGAATGCGTATGATATGGTATGCACCGTGTATTTTCCTAAAATAGGTTTATGTATATCTATAGTTAGTATATTTGAATAATACAAATGAGTGAGACTAAATGTTAATATTGTCATATAATAGCATTACATTAAAATAAACAAATGGTATGGTTACCCACTCACCCAATTGAATTCGAAGATTGTTTGAAGAATTCGAACCTTCCATTCATTCTGTTGTTTTTATATACCTATATAGGTAATATTCAAATTTTCTGTTTAGTACCTATTCGAGCATTGGTGTCAGCAGGGGGGGTGTGGAAGGGACCATGCCCCCCGTTTTTGTTGCCAATGTTTGTATACCTATTACAGTAGTTTACCTAACCTAACCTAGAATTTTATATATATATATATATAATATATATGTATAATATACACCTTGCCCTCCACCCAGTAAAAATTTCTGCGGGCGGCCTTGTATTCAGGTATATATTATATTAAATTTCAAAAAATGTATGATGAATGTAGATTTTCTCTACATTTTTGCAACTACAGTAAAAATGTATAAACTCGAGACTAAACGAACTACGTATATTATAGATTGATCACATTAATTAATAGGTTCTACAAAAAGTACACACAAAACGTAGAAAATGCGTAGCTGTGACTTAAGATTATATGTATGTATTTACCAACACGATATTGTGTTAATCGATAACACACCAAACAATTTATTATATAAATTAGAACTTAGTTATTTTTTTTCGCAGTCCAAGTCCTTTGCCGAAAATAATAATTACAATAATTGAACGATATGCAGCAATACACCGATTAGTTAAATCCGATTAAATAATTTATCGGTGATTGGACGCACAATAGTGGTTGTTAATGGTTATTTAAAGCCATATAGATGTGAATGAAAATGTTTATTGAAATTGATTCAATTATTCTATGATAAACATGATGATTATATTTTAATTTATTATAAAAAGGCATTTGATTGGTGCAATCATATTTGGCAATTTTTTTTTTTTTATTTATATTGGACATATTAGTATATTCGATACTGTTGAGTGGAACGAGAAAAATTTCAAAATATAATAAATGGTACTTGGATACTTGGAAAGATTGAGAACCACTGCTGTAATGAATCGTATTATATACGCGGTATTATTTTAGTTCGGTTCGTGTAAAGTTTAATATTTTTTTTTACTACTGTAACAATAATTAAACCGTCGTGACTTTGCTACCCGGCGTTTAGTCATCAGTTTGTTATACTTGTAGTTGAGTGTGAATGTAGATGGTTCTTTTTCCACTTTTCCACTAGGCTAAAAGGGCATCTTTGCACTTGCCGCTCAATGGACAGGACACCAAAACAAACACCATAAAATCCCTAAGTTGGACCCCGTTACCCTCCCTCTCATGGAATATAAGTACAAACATTATAACTTACACTAAATGTGTTATCGGATAGTGCCTATAGAGTCACAGGTGCGATAAGTGCGATAACCATTCGTAAACTCCTCCGATTCGACGAAAAAAAATATGACGTCCCTCGATATCAAGCTCTGTTGAAATATAATACAATATAGGTCACGCGCTCGGCGTCAAATGTTTAGAAAAAAATGGACGAAAAAATATTCCATTAAGATATAAAAAAATACCCTGGTGCAACAATTCATGATTGCTGCGTGACTATATACAGAATGATTCACCAAGCAGGATAATCTGAGTTTTTATTTTAATAATGAATTTATTCAAATTCTAATTTTTACAATGTTTAAATATACGTCTAAAAGATCGTAATTTTTGGTTTGATATTAATACCTGTTATATATATATATAATGAGAATCTACTGTTTTAAATGTTTTAATTGTATAAATTATTTTTTTGATCTTTTTAAATATTTCGAAGTACCTACCTTTTTAAAATTCAAACGACAATTTTCTGAATTAATAAAATATAAAATTAACTATGTAGTTAATATTTTACCAAGATTTTATAGAAAATAGTATTTATCATCCTTTAAAGATGTTTACAAACTATAAATATTGATAGATTAATATAAATTACTAAAATGTCCCGTAATGTATACGTAAATTAACGTAGCCCTTATATCTTACAATCTTTCAAACTTATTATCATGGACATATTATCTAAAGTATACTAATTTAAATAACATGAAAACTATTCGTTTGAATTTTGATATGTCAACATTTTTAGAAAAAATGTTTCCACGGAACACTTTTCCTTAATTAATACAAAAAATATCAATAATTTGAAAATACATATTAAGGTTTTTTAGTTATGTAATACATACATACTGTGTATATTTAAAAATTCCGAAAAAACAAGATGTTGAATAACTGCAATATAAAAGAAAAATGAGGTAAGGATGCTTTGATGAATCACTCTGTATAATAAATACATTATACTTACTTGTGTACACCTAGGGTAAATCGTAGAAAGTTATATATTTTTTTTTTTTACTGTAACTTTGAAAACGAAAGAATAGAATATTATCTGACCGCAGACGACATGGGCTACTCGTAGCACTGTAACTTTCAAAACTCGCGGAATAATGATCAAAGTTTAAAAAAAAAATATGGTAAAAGTTTAAAATATATACCGGTGAAATAGTACGTGGTAAAAAAAAACGAATTTTCATTTGTGTGGTGATGTGATATAATAATATTACCACTAGATCATCGATAGACCATTTGGAGACCATATTATAATATTATATTAAACGAATAAATCTAACTGAGAAGGATTATTTTCAAGAGTGGTGCACACAATATTTATTTTCTAAACTCGCAAGTTTCCATGAACGCGATTTACGTAAATAAACTAATCTATTATGCTCAATTTCAAATACAATTGAAAGTTCTAAGTCACACATCCAATTTAATTTTTAATTTTTACATAATACATGTGCAACATAGTTCTTCCATTCGGTTGCGATTGATCTACAACTGCCTGAATATTTTATATACATATAATATATTTTAATATTTTATGTTTGTTTTTTTAAGTGTTATAAACAAGACTTACATAATATGGGTACAAAATTATAAAACTTATAAAAAAAAAAAAAAAAATACTTACAAATATTCAAAAAATAGGTAACCAACAATAATTAGTTATAACTGATTTTATAAATGTATCAGTTAATAATACAGGTTATAATAGGTCTATACAAATATGGTGTTCAAAATAGGTGTTGCTATTAAAAAAAAAAAGTTTTTACTGCGCATGTGCAGACCGAAATGATAAACATTTTAAAATGTATCTATAAATGTGTATTTATATAACATCAGCTTGTAAAAAAAAAAAATCGATTTATTCCAAAATAATATGACCGAGAAATTCAGTGTTCCCTAAATAGTTGAACACACTGTACTGTATATTATATTCTACCCGTTGACACGCACAATAATAATAATAATAAATGAGCACTTCAATTTCTGTCGTATCATTATAATATTATTATAATATCACTATTATTATTGTTAAATTTCTCACGTCGACAAACGATTTTCACCGTTCGTCGTTCCTGTAATTGTTTTAAATCTCGCAACCTCTTGAATATAATATTGTTTAGTTAGGTATTTAATTAAATATCAAAACTCGATTATATAAATGGCTGGAACTTTACGAATACAAAACCAATCATTTTACAACCTCTGTGCACTTAAAATTATGCTGTCGTTTGTGTGATTTGTAATACATTTGAAATCGTAGTTTAGTTTAATAAATTGTATTCCGTTCATATATGAACAAGTTATTTCTGTACTATAGATTAATAACAATACTCATAAAAAAAAAATCATTTATATTAACAAAATTAATTTTTTCAACTTTTGATCAAAAAATAAATAGCGTGCTAGAACGTATTACTATAAACGTTGCTCCATTAAGAACTTACCGCATACCGCGATATTAACACATATTATATAACCTCATAACCACGCAAAAAAAACATACAAATGGAACGGTTTGGTATAAAGACAGAGCAGAGACTACACAACAAGGAAACGGTATTATAGAAACGTTTTACTCTCCACGGCCTAAATCCCTTATTATCAGATGACGACGAGCAACATAACCATTTCCGTAAGTTGGGAACGCTAGCACGTACGGTAAATTGTCCAGGACACGTACGCCATAATAATATATTGATATATCTATGGAAAAATGAGGACCCAGGAACAGGAAATCTTCGGGTAACTCACTTATAAAGACCGTGGAACGTGGAAAAGTGACCGCGTCTGACAATAATACCTATACAATGTTACATAATACAGCTATATTATTATATTGCATTACTGTGTGGAT